>BPLR01001034.1:0-92886 GCA_021605095.1 Caerostris extrusa | reverse complement strand
CTTCTTATTGGCCAAAGGGGATTTTATTTCATCTATAATTAAACAAATAAATAAAATAAAAATAAAAATGAGGCATGGCTCTTAGATTACTCTAAAGCGGTTCTAGCAGCATGATTATTAGATTACTCTAAGTTGTTCTCAGGCTCTAAACGCGGTTCTTAGACTTAGAGAGTAGATAAGAATAGACATTCGATTTTTTTTTCTTCGATTTTTGCATGGTTTTTATGCTAAAATAAAAAAAAAAAAAATAAGCGTCGAATGAACCACGCCAAAAGCGCTAAAAAAATTCTTTTGTGGATTTATTCATGCCCCATAAATACCCTTATATGATTATTTAATAAATAAAATTAAATAGAAAAATGACATATAATTTCTTTAAATAGATTACTAATTTTATGTATACATAAAATTAATAATAAAATGAAAGTAATATTAAGTAAAATTGATAATAATGAAGGTATTAATAAAGTAATATTATTAATAATTCTGATAATATTATATTTTATCTCTCTTTGGTTTCTAATAAAGAGAATGTGGTTAGCTTACAATAGATAAAAAGTATTTAAATATTTTATATCTTGCAATTATGGCATTTGACATATTTGGTAAAAAGAAATAATTTATTTATTATTAGTTAAACTTTTTATTACATATATTGTAATGAGTTTTAAAAATAAAAAATTTTTTTCTTTAAAGATTAACTTGTCTGGAATAGATAGAGTGTGATATTGCAATATTAAAACCCTGTTAATTTTGCCTAGAAGATGGCACACATTAATAAAGGTATTTTTATATATTGTCCTTTCACTTTGAACCTTTTTAATAGTTTATATTTTTACAATAAACAATTACTCTTTTTGCATAAATAGTTTCCAAAAATTGTAACGAAACTAATTATTTTGAGATTTACCAGATTTGGGATTAGCAAAAATACAGTGTCTTTACTTTTAAGATCTTTTCCACTTTACCTGAATTAAATTTCTTTTATAAAAAGTTAAATACACACATTTCGAAAGATAATTTTTAATTTTACACACCAATTACTTGGAACTGCTTGTTAAATAATTATAATTTTTTTTCAATTGGAAAATACTTACAGTTGATTAAAAAAAAAAAAATGTTCCTATGGTCAAAAAATTATCATACGACTTACTTAACAACTATCAGAAAAGTATTTCTAAATCCTTGCTTGAAGAATTAAAAAAAAAAAAATGGACGAATTAAAAAAATATAAATTAAATTGAAACTTTTTTAAAAGAACTTAACGCAGATGTGCTGTAATATAAATATTAGGTAAAAGACTAAAACGTTGTTAAGTTGTCAAAAGAGAAGATGACACAATTCATAAAAAGGAATTTTTGTATTGTGTTCCTTATATATGGTGAACCTTCAGTAGTTTTAATCCTTTACTATAACCACTTCTTACAATTTTGAAACTGGAAAGAAGCTATTTTGAGAATTTTCTTTTGTTATACATACTGAGGTATTTTCAACGAGTTAATTATTTTATTTTCGACAAAAAATTCCGTGTCTTTACGAATGTGATAATCTTTCCAATATATCAAACATTTCAATTTTTCAGTTTTTCGTTTGTATAAAAAAAAAAAATACATACAATCATTTTAAAAAGATAATTTTAATTATGCATCAACGTAATTACTTAGAACAAGGTTGTTAAATAATTATAATTCTTTCATTAAAAATAATTACATTTGATTTAAAAAAAAACATATTGCCACGGTCAAAAATTAATTTCTAAATCCTGCTTGAAGAGAATTAAAAAAAATGAACGAATTAAAAAAAGTATAAATTAAATGGTTGTTTTTAAAGAACTAACGCAGATGTTCTTTATTATTGAGATTGCCAAAATGAGTAGCGTGCATGAGCCAAAAAAAGAGCAGGTGAATACAATAAACCTTTATTTGAATGACAATAACGGAACAGCACGATAAATTGGTAAGATTCACGCTATATGCTATTTATGTACTACAACCACGCGAGAGTTTTTCAAATAAAATAATTAAATGTACAAATCGAAGATAAAATGTAAAACAGATGAACTCTTTTATTATCATTTACGGCTTTCAAAGTATAAAAAAGTAAAAATATAAAAGATTCTCTAAGAACGATTTTACTCTTTGCAAACAAGATTTATTCTGCATTAAAATTCCTTGCTTTGCTTATCAAGCTATTTTTTTATGCAAAATCTTTCACCCCTTTTTGCCTTGAGTTTTGCTAGTTTCAGCACAATTCTTTTGTTAATCTTTACCTAACTACATATTTTTATTTTGTTTTTGGCTGAGTAATAAAAGTTAAACAACTGATAAAATAAAAATTAGAATTGCTTTTCGAAAAGGTAAAGATTTATCAGCGTGGCGAAACACATAAGTTTTTAATTTTCATATCATAATATTTTATAGCATACGTAATAGAAATACTGTTAAGCAGGTATTCGCCATATATTTTCGAACTCCAAGAAGCCTGTGAATTTTTCTAATTTTTATGTACGATGTTATTTATTAATGGTTTAAAAGAATTTGTGAAATAAAATCAGTGACGTTTTCTACATATATTTATAAAGACTTTTCCTACATATATTTCTAATGACTTTTTCTATATACTATTCTGTTTTCTATATACTTTAATGATTTTTTTCAACATATATCTATAATGACTTTTATTAAATTCATATATCTATAACGACCTTTTTACAAGTGTTTATAATAATTCATATATCTACAATGACTTTCACAAAATTCATATATTTATAATCTTTTTCTACATATATCTATAATGATTCATGTATCTACAATGACTTTTACTACGTTCTTATATCTATAATGATTCATATATCCACAATGACTTTACTACGTTCTTATATCTATAATGATTCATATATCCACAATGACTTTCACAAAATTCATATATTTATAATGGCTTTTCTACTTATATTTACAACGATTCATATATCTACAATGACTTGTACTAAATTTCTATGTTTAGATTGACTTTTTCTACATACTACTGAGTCAAAAAGTGAAACTAATTATTTTCATTCAAAAAAGAAAGTTTTGTATTTTTAATTTGCTTACAAAAAACACTTATATCCTATAAAAGTAACAATATCAAATTAACACGTATTAAAATGTTAACGAAAGGAAATAGTATATTTTTAAGCACCAAGATGCTGTATTTGTATTACATATTTTATTATTTTTAATAATAGGAACCACTTTCTATAAAACCTTTTTTCATATTTGATCCAAAATATCTTTTTGTAAGCCTCAGTGCTAAGAAAAGTCTCTCTCGGCAGTTACTGGTTTGCTACTAAAATAGTAAATGTCTTTTCTAGTGGTTGTTAAATTGAAGGGTGCAAATAAGCTGTCTCCTTAGCATTTCATTTTAACATTCATTTTTAGAATTTTAAGAAAATAAAAATTATTTTTAAAACAAGTAATATATAAAAAAAAAAATTAAAGTCAATTCCTACTTTTTTTCACTCTATTGCATAAAGTCCTTTATAAATAATTTTCCTTCATTTTTAAAAAGTTTATCTGGTGCCATCTATTGGTAATACATGCAACTTAAATCTAAAAAAAACTAAAATTAATTAATTAAATAAATAAATTTAATTACTGAATTAATATTTTGAAAAAAAGCTGTATTAACATCCAGTGTCATCCACTACAAATTCAAAAATGTATTTGAACTTGAGTGGATGAATAAAAAGTATTTTATGAACGATTGAAATTTCAACAAGATATATATATATATATATTTATATAGGGAGAGTGTGAGCTAATAGAAGGAATTGAAAAAAAAAAAGTTTAATTTTAAACCGACTCAACAATCCTTCAATGGTTCATTAGAAATTTTGTGTAAAAATCAAAATTCCTATTTACACTGTTTTTAATACTATCTCGTCAGATTTAAAACAAAATTGGATGTCATTTTATCATAAAGCAATTAACGTTTTTAAAAGCAATCAAATAATTTTATAGACTAATTCATAAATATTAATCTTTTCAATTTAAACAAATTTTGACAAAATATGAAAATGAACGGAAAATATATATTTATTTGATAATTTAATATAAGTTTTTTTCTAATGTTTTATCTGAAAAAGTAAAACTTTTTCAAGTACTTTGATGTCTTCCAAACTTTTCTGAATTTATAAAATGTCATCTTACATCATCGCATAGTATATGCAAATTTAATGTCTAAAAGCTCATTAGTGGCTTGATATATTTTTTCCCTTTCTGTGCAAGTTGAAGAGCACAGACTAAGAAGTATATTCAGGAATACCAAAAACTGAATATCAAATAATAAATTTGGAAAAAAAGATAGATGGACCTGTCTTGGATTCGTCTTTGAAAGTATTTTATGTATGGTTTAAACTTAAAATTAACATGCTTATTTATTGCTTTGATCTATATCAGCAAAAAAAAAAAATTTATTTGGTACACTATCGTATGTAAATGACAATTTCTTTCAGAAAAAATGAGAAATTACTGTTTCAAATTTTATTTATAAAAATATAGGTTCATTAATCATATCAAATTGATTGCTTTATGCTTTCGATTTTTAATTTGGACTGCGGAATTGATCTATATACAGTAAAGTTCGGTATATATTTTCTATCTATGGAAAGCCTTAAAAGAAAACAATAATCCTGTTTATGTTTTTAAACTGACTTTTAAACATTTTTATTGAATAAACTGATAATAATAACTCCCCCAAAAGCCAACAACTTCAAAAGTAATCTACCTTTCAAGTTGATTATAATAGGCTAAAAATACCTCTGAAATCATATTGTGTCCTGCAAAATTGTTGAACATACAATCGTATGTATACAACAATTTTTTTCAGAAAAAATGAGAAATTACCTTTTCGAGTTTTTATTTATAAAGAAATATAGGTTCATTAATCATATCAAATTGATTGCATTATACTTTCCATTTTAAATTTGGACACAGCATTGCAGCGATACACTTCTTTTATACACAGAAGGGATTAAAAAGAAACAATCATCATGTTATGTTTCCAAACTGATTTTTCCGTAAATCTTTATTCAACGAATTGATAATAATAAATGACAAAAAAGGCATCAATTTCAAAAGTAATTTACCTCTCTGCTATTTTGACTGTAAAATATTTTATATAAGTTTGTTATACAATATAATTTTTAAAATATTATATTAATATTATATAAATTTGTATTTTGACTGTAAAATAGGAGGAAGGTAGGTTACTTTTGAAGTTGATTGGTAGGATTGTAAGTTAAAAAATACCGTAAAAATCTTTCTCTGTTCTTCAAAGTTATTTGATACATAATTGTATGTAAATGACAATTTTTTTCAAAAAAATGAGAATCGATTCTTAATTTGGACGATTTAGTTTATATACTAAAACGTTCGGTACATTTCTTCAATCCATAGAAGAATTGGCCTGATGGCCAAATGGCCTTTGGTACCACAGGGTTTGGATCTTAGCGGTGGCATAGATATTTGTTAATAGTTCGGAATCCACTTTAAACTGTAGGTCCCGGTCTAATTAGCCCAAAGTATGCGCAAAATGACAATAGAGAGACAAACCAAATCAAACCCAGTCTAATTACCCTTAGCGGGCAAACAATTATCCTAGAGTGACAAATGAAATCTATCAATAGAAGAGATTAAAAAGAAATAGTCATCCTGCTTAAGTTTCCAAACTGACTTTTCCACGAATCTTTATTGAAAAATTAACAAAAAAAATCAACTTTAAAAGTAATCTACCTTCCTCCTATTTTGACTGTAAAATTGGAGAAAGGTAGATTACCATTGAAGTTGATTACAGTCCACTAAAAATGCCTCTGAAATCTTTCTGTGTTCTCCAAATATGATACAAATTATATTTTTATTTCTCGATAGGAAACATAGGTACACATGGCGTCTATTAAGAATGGAAAATAAGAATAAAGCATAACCCTCTCATTTCACAACCTTTTGGTGACATATTTGAATGAATGGTATCAACAAAATAAAAAAATAAAAAAGAAATCCATTTAGAATTTCACTCTTGAGGGGGTGAAGATGACAGAAACTACTTTGGTGAAAGAAAGCAGCAAATTTTTCTATTCCTCCACCACCATAAAGTTTTCTCGAATTGCGCAAAGATAATGGCGCCATCTTTCACTGCCTCTAATGAAATCAGAAAAAAGAAGCTTTACATCAGTCTTGGAAGCAATCTGCAAAGCAGTTTTCCAACTTTGCAGGCTTCAAGTATAATGATACAAAATGGCGAAAGATAGAGCGGATAATCAATTTTTAGAAGGTGGGCTTAAAGTCATATCAGTGAAACAAGGGATAGATTTATCAGCGAAAGAATACTCAGGGAAGATTACTGCTGGAGATGGGAGGTAAATTTGATTTACGGTCCCTTAAAAGGGAGATTGGAAAAGTAAAGGAGTGCATTAAATCAATAATCGTTGGGTAGTATTAAAAGATGAAATGGGTGTAATTAGTGTTAAGTGAAGGCTATAATTGAAATTTTTGTCGTTGAGATATGTTTACTTCTAAGCCAATATCTGATTTTTAGATAGCTATGATAGTACTTTATATTAAAAAAAAAGAATTTAACTTTAATTGATTTTGTAGCAAATTAGCAACATTTTTATTAAGTACCAAAAAGATAAATTCAGAATAAATACTTGTATCCTTCATTCCTTTGGCAATACCATTAGAAAAATAATAGTTTGACAACCACTACTAGAATTCGTAAAGAGACACGAATAAATACCTGAGTAACCGGCAATAACATTTATATGGTACCTTATGCTTAATTAATTTTTTTCTAGACGTATTGTAAAAGGAATAAATATTGCACAAAAATACTTTCGTATCAACAATACTATTCTATAAATGGTGTCAATAATCTCGTGTAGAGTATACTAAAATATATTCTTTTTCAATTAGTTTTGCTATTATATTTGTGTGACACTGTATAATTTTATATACTGTATTTATTTTTGATACGTACTGTATAGGAATAAATATTCCATCAAAAAAATCTCTTATCAGCATTATTAATCTGTAAATAAAAATCATCTCTATATGAGATGATTTACATAAATTAGTTTTAATATATAGGTATATTTAACTAATTTCTTTCGTATTCGCGTTACTATTATATTTGTATGGTACTGTATGCTGTTATATACTGTATTTAATTTTTTTGATATATACAGTAAAGGAATAAACATTGCATCAAAAATACTTTCACATAAATTACTCTTAAAAATATATATATTACAATTATTCTGCAAAGGAAACATACACATCTTCCATTAAGAAAGTAAAATAGGAATAAAGCATAACCTTCTCATATCAAAACCTTTTGGTGACATATTTAAATGGTTGGTATCATCTAAATCTCGAAAAGAAATCCGTTCAGAATTTCATTCTTGGGGGGTGAAGATGGCAGAAACTACTTTGGTGAAAGAAAGCAGCAGCAAATTTTTCCATTCCTCCACCACCATAAAGTTTTCTCGAATTGCGCGAAAGATAATGGCGCCATCTTTCACTGCCTCTAATGAAATCAGAAAAAAAGGAGCTTTACATCAGTCTTGGAAGCTATCTACAAAGCAGTTTTCCAGCTTTGCAGGCTTCAAAGTATAATGATACAAAATGGCGAAAGATAGAGCGGATAATTCAATTTTTGAAGGTGGGCTTAAAGTCATATCAGTGAAACAAGGGATAGATTTATCAGCGAAAGAATACTCGGGAAGATTACTGCTGGAGATGGGAGGTAAATTTGATTTACGGTCCCTCAAAAGGGAGATTGGAAAAGTAAAGAAGTGCATTAAATCAATAATCGTTAGGTAGTATTAAAGGATGAAACGGGTGTAATTAGTGTTAAGGGAAGGCTATAATTGAAATTTGGCCGGTGAGATATATTTTACTTTTAAACCATTATCTGAGTTTTAGATAGTTTTTAGATAACAAAAGATATTAGTCTATATTTAAAAAATAGTAGTTGATTTTGTCGCAAATTATGAACATTTTGTTAGATATCAAACAGAAAAATTCAGATTAATTATTTTTTATCCATTCCTTTGGCAATAGCATCAGAAAAACAAAAGTTTGACAGCACAATTATAATTCTTAAAGGGATACGAATAAATAGCAAATTACCGGCAATATAGCTAATGACCTTAAATTACCATTTGTATTGTACTGCATACTTTGATTTTGATATGTACTGTAAAGAAATAAATATTGCATCAAAGTATTGATATTGCATCAAAAATACTTTAATATTATTATTATTATATTTGTATGTTACTGTATACTTTTTCTTTTTGATGTACACTGTAAAGAAATAAATATTGCAATAAAAGTGCTTATATTGCATACTTTATTATTATATTTGTATTGTACTATATACTTTTGTATACTGCATTTATTTTTGATACGTTTTGTAAAGGAATAAATATTGAATAAAAAATATTTTGTATCAAAAATACTTTTGTATTATATTTGTATGATACTTTTACCATTATATTAGTATGCTACTGTATACCATTACATTAGTATGCTACTGTATACCATTATTATACCATTGTATATTATACATATATATTATATTGTATGGTACTGATACTATTATATTTGTAATCTCTTTCTTATTAATGTTATTATTATATTTGTATGGTGTACTTTTATATACTGTATTTATTTTCATACTGCAAAGAAATAAATATTGCGTCAAAAATACTTTGCAATATTTGTATATCAGCGTTACCATTCTGTAAACAGTGTAAATCATCTCAAATAGAGTATACTAAAAATAGTCTTTTTCGTACTAAAATTACAATTCAGGGAAATAGTGTAATCCCCAAAATTACAATGCAATGTACTTTTCTAAGAATTTATTTTTAGAATGTATTATTATATAAATAAATGTAGTAAATAATAATTAAAAAGTAAATATAAATTATTCTTACAAAATTATTTTTTACCAAAAAAAAAAAAAAAAAAAAAATAATTTTTGATATTAATATTTTTGATAAAAATATTCAAAGAAAAACAAGAAAATATCAATATAAATCGCGATTTTATATTTAAGGAATTCATTAAATTACATATATGTATTTTAAATAGTGACTCTATAATATAATAATTTTCATAAAGGTGTCGTCATTTAATGTAATATTTAATTTAATAATTATAATATTTCTCATTGAAAAAAAATGAGATTCAAGAGGTTAAACTATTGAAATAATTGGTCTAATTAAAGAAATCAAATATATCATTAGCTCTTAGTAGGGCTTCCTGCTAACTAGAGAACTCTATTCTAACTTCGTATTAGCAAGTACGATTCAATTGAGAAACAAAGCCTTGGAAAAAAAAGAAACTGTTTCATTTACCTACAACTGTTTCTACACCTGTTGCAAAAAGAAATTTTAACAGCACTTTGTGCGATTATGAAATGTTACTTGCGTCACAGGAAAATTTTTTCATCATCTGAAACTTCTATAAGATAACGTGCAGTTTTTTTTTCTATGGCGTTTTAAGGAAAAAACAAAATGGCGCATGTAAAGTATATTGTTTCTAATATATCCAATAGTCCAATCGAATTATTGATGCAATCCTGGCTATAAATTAATTCTTATGTCTAAATTTTTACAATACAATACACCAAAAAATAATTATAAATTATTTTTATTATATTTAGTATAAAACATGTATTAAGAATTTAACTATGCAAAAATAGGATTAAAACAATAAACAAAAAGAACTTTTTAATGAAAATGGGAAAATAATAAAGGTTTTTTTTACTTTATGCATATAATACAAATGGGGCATGATGGTCCGGGTTATTAGCAGTCAGTGCCACAAGTTTCGGGTTCGAGTCCCGGCGGCACCAGGGATGTTTGCAGGGTACGGAATCCATTTTAAACCGTAAATCTCTGTCTAATATGACTGTTGGGAGTAGACTGACAACATCAACCTGTAAAATGAAATCGTCTCCTGCCTCAAAATTTGCAGTAGGCAGATGGCATTGGCCTACCAAGTGATCATGAGGCTGTTGCACCCAATGAAGAAGAATAAATCTTCAATATTTGTTTTATATCATCATCAGTGGCGCAACATCCCCATCTTGGGCTAAGACCTTTTGCTTACTGACAGATTTCGAGACAGGGAGATGTTTTTCTTTTTACGGGTAGGGTTGTCAGCCCTACGTGCAACGCTCTACAGTCTTATTAGACACAGATCTACGCTTAGAGTGGATTCATAACCACTATAAACATTCATGGCACCAGTGGGACTCGAATCAGAAACCTGTCATATACTTAATACAGATGACATTCTGAATTAAATAGATATTTAAAATGGTATTTTATGCAACATGTCATTGGAAACTGATATAAAAAAAAAAAAGATAAAAAAAAAAACC
This sequence comes from Caerostris extrusa, assembly GCA_021605095.1. Taxonomy (NCBI): domain Eukaryota; kingdom Metazoa; phylum Arthropoda; class Arachnida; order Araneae; family Araneidae; genus Caerostris; species Caerostris extrusa. Next base: position 82,449 of record BPLR01001034.1, on the reverse strand, counting down.
CCATTAAAATGAAGTTTAACAATTTAATTTAAATTTTAATCTATATAACACTCCATAATACGCTTTCTTAATTTTTACCCATAGTTTTTTTGTTATATTTATTATGAAAATGTTATATTTGTATTATGAAAATTCGATCCCGTGTTTTCGATTGCTAGTAAAATATTACAATAAATTGTATTAAATATTTATTTTCTAATAAAATAAAAATTAAGAAAAAAAAAATTAAGACTTAAAAAACAGTAATTTGATTGATTATTGATAGATAAAAAATACAGAATTTGATTGATTATTGATAATTTAAAAAATACAGTAATTATTGACAATATTCAAACAAAAACGAGGTAGTTTAAGATACATTAAAAATCATTACTCAAACAATTTTGCAAGCATATCATTTTGATTGCTAGAAATTAATATATTAACTCAATTGAAATCAATATATCATATTTTTTTCTCTGCTGCCAATTCTTTATATATTCTCTCAACAACTATGTTAGAAATAGTGAAGAACTAATAAAATATTTTTTTTCCTTTAAATGTAGTTTCCAAATGACCTTTAATTTCTCATAATTTTATATATATATATAATAATATTAAAATTAGATGGGAAATGTGTTATACAAAGCTTAGCTATCCAAAATATTTTTATTGAATATAAAAAGAAAATTCAATTCTACATTTCGCAGATGTTTTCAAATTGTTGTTTACATTTCTACCATAACTGTTTATCGAATCAAAATCTTTTCGATAAATCAAACTTGCACATTAGAATGAAAAAAACTGCAATTCAAATCGTTTGCCTCATAGAAAATTATGATGCCCTACTACACAATGACGACGATAAGTATATAAGTAGGGTTTAGAAGATGCGCTTCAATTTCTCGATGCTGTCGTCTGATAAAGTTGACCTAGTCGTTCAACCATATCAAAACAAAGGTAGGAGTTGTGACTAGTTTTTATAAAAACTTCCTGATTCTTTAAAAATAAACTGAGAATAAATTACCTATAATAGCAAAGATCTTGTGTAAATAAATAACCGGATGGGCCGATATATAGGTAACCCATTAATTTTAGAATTGAATGTAAGAACAAAACACATAACAGCAATCTTAAAAATTAAATAAAAAATTGTAGAATACCAAAAGATTATTTTCTCGAAAAATCTCATTTTTATTTTGAAATAAAAATGTCTTTGCTTTCACCAGACGATCTTTTAAAACAATTTTACATTATTTAATTATATAATTATTTTCTAGTGAAAGAAATTTAAATAAATATTATGTATAAAGTTTGTGAAACAAACTAAAAAGATGTATGGAAAAAAGAAAATCGGTTGGGCTCGATATACAATTATCCTCAAAAATTGTAATTTAATGCAAAAACAAAACACATAACACAATCTTAAAAAATAAAAAACTATAGAATTCCAGACGATTTTCTTTTCTCGAAAAATCTTATTTTCACTTTTTAATAAAATTGTCTTTGCTTTCATCAGACGATCTTTTAGAACAATTTTACATTATTTAATTATATAATTCTTAGCAAATGAGGTAAATTTAAATAAATATTATGTATAAAAAATTTGTGAATTTTTTTTTTTTTAAAAAAAAGGAAAAAAAAAAAAAAAAAAAAACTGCAATCAGTTGGGTTGATATACAGGTTACTCAAAAATTTAGAATTTAATGCAAGAACAAAATGTAAAACTACAATCTTAAAAAAACTATAGAATACCAAACGATTTTCTTTTCCCAACAAATTTCTATTTAATTTTGAAATAAAATTGTCCTTGTTTTCATCAGATAATCTTTTAGAACAATATTACTTTATTTAATTACATGATTCTTTGCTTGAGGAAGAAATTTAAATAAATATTGTGTATAAAAAGTTCGTGAAAGAAATTTAAAAAAAAATGTATGGAAAAAATATAATGAATGAGAAATATGATAATGAATACAGGTTACCCCAAAAATTTACAATTTAATGCAAGAACAAAATGCAAAACAACAATCTTAAAAAAAACTATAGAATACCAAACAATTTTCTTTTCTCGGAAAATCTCATTTTCATTTTGAAATAAAACTGCCTTCGCTCTCACCTGACGATCTTTTAGACCAATTTTACATTATTTAATTATATAATTGTTATAATGAAAGAAATTTTAAAAAATGTATGGTAAAAATATCTAATCAAAATGGCCGATATACATGTTTTCCACAAAATTTAGAATATAATGCAAGAACAAAACACATAACAGCAATCTTAAAAAATAAAAAAAAAAAACCTATAGAATACCAAACAATTTTCACAAGAAGCAATAGACTATTCTTAAATAGAGATCGAGAGAAAAAAAAATCATAAGAATTAATAGACTACGCTTAAATAGAAATCGAATGGAAAAAATCATAAGAAGCGATAGACTACACTTAAATAGAGACCGAGAAAAAATCACAGGAAGATTAGACTACACTTAAATAGAGATCCAAAAGAAAAAAAAAAAATCACTGGAAGTAATAAATAAAGACTGAGAGAAAAGAACACAAGGATAGACTACACTTAAATAGACTACACTTAAATAGAGATTGAGTGAGAAAATGACAATAGACAACATTCAAATAGAGATCGATTGAAAAAAAAATCACAAGAAGCAATAGACTACACTTAAATAGAGATCAAGTGAAAAAACAACAACCATAGACTGCACTAAAGTTAAAAATACAACACTTTCTTTCAAAATTTACGTTAACCAAAGATCAAAAAGAGTGTTTATTTTCACACGTTAAATTAGCTCTACTCGCAAAAGATTTATAACTTCCACTATTTAAAAGTCCATTGTTCGTGAAACTTCTCGCTTACATTAAAACTCGTTTAAAAATTACAGCGAACTTCCGAGACTATTTTTTATTCATCAAAAACTAAAAGATGGCACGACCTTCAATTTGGTAGCAGGCGAGATAAAAAACAAAAAAGTCACAGGAAGCTGTCATTCAACTCAACTTTCAAACCACGAGGAGCTAAATCTCCCCTTTTTAGAATAAAAAAGCAAAAGAATAAACACAGACTACTTAAAATTTGAAGAAGGCGAAAGTTATTTTACAAGAGTTGAGAATCTGTCAAACTTAAATCTGGGTCACCTTGTCAAATTATAAAATAGTTCAAAAGAGGGCAAGAAAAAAATAATGAATAAATAAAAGCTGAAAAGCTACTTGGACGAGTAACAAAAATTATTTTTATTGTGAAGATTTACGGTTACGATTTTAATATTTGAGCATTATTTATGTCGACGAATTTCTAATAATTCTTTTATTTTTTAAGGTTTTAAATGCATTTATATTTTTTCGTTATGGTTGTAGTTACTAACTCTTTTTGTTTTTGTTTATTTATATTTGACGAGAAAAGTCGTCTGACAAAAAGATTTTAAATTTGATTATCATTTTTAAGATTATATTTTTCTGAAATACATGCTTTTGTTTAAAAATTATCTAAATATTTTTGACGTTAAAAAAGATATGTTTAAAAGTATTTCTTTTTTTAAAAATTATTAATTACAATGAATAAATTTTAATATTTACGATAATTTTAATATAACATTTTGGAGCAACTAAAATGATAAAAAAGTAATAAAATAATTAAATTTAAAACAAATGTAAAATGATAAAATTAACTTTTTTGATTTCGATGTTAAAGATAAATTCATAAAAAAATTATAATTTTGCAAAACATTATTTTAAATATAATTAAATAAAGTTAATTTAAAAAAACTTCCAAAGAAAAACACAAACAGAAAATTAGAAATAAACACAGACTACTTAAAATTTGAAGAAAGTGAAAGTTATTTTACAAGAGTTGAAAATCTGTCAAACTTAAATCTGGGTCACCTTGTCAAATTATAAGATAGTTCAAAAGAGTACAGTAAAAAAAAAATGAATAAATAAAAGCTGAAAAGCTACTTAGACGAGAAACAAAAATTACTTTTATTGTAAAGATGTACGGTTACGATTTTAATATTTGAACCTTATTTATGTCGACGAATTTCTAATAATTCTTTTAAGTTGTAAATCATTTATAATTTTTTTATTATTGTTGCAGTTGATAATTCTTTTTTGTTTTTGTTTATTTAGAATGGAAGCGAAAAATCGTCTGACAAAAAGATTTTAAATTTGATTATCGTTTGGAAGGAATTATAAAGGATTATATTTTCTGAAACACATAGTTTTATTTAAAGATTATCTAAATGTTTTTGACGTTAAAAAACATATGTTTAAGAGTATTTCTTTTTTAAAAATATTAATTACTATGAATAATATATTTTGTAGCAACTAAAATGATAAAAAAGTAAGGAAATAATTAAATTTAAAGCAAATGTAAAATAATAAAATTATCTTTTTATTTCGATAGTAAAAAGAAATTCATAAAAAAAAATAACGAGGATTATAATTTTGAGAAATACATTGTTTTAAACATAATTAAATAAAGTTAATTTTAAAAGCAATCCACAAATAAAAGAACAAAAATGCTGCGATAATAAAATAATTCACAATGAAATAAAAATTCTGTAGAAAAATAGTAATTATTCTATAATTTTTTAAAGAAGTATTTGAAAAAAACCTTGTTGTCTAGTCTAGTATAAAAGGCACATATAATTACACAAACTAAAAAGAATTTTATTTATAATAAAAAAAATTATAATGATTTCTATTTTATCATTTCGTGAATATTCTGATTTAATTGTTTCTTGAATTTAAATGCACACACATTAATGCGCTTAGAAAGCAAATAATATTTTTTTAGAACTGAGAGTCTATTTTTTAAAAAATCAAAACCGATTACTTTGCAGAAAACATAATATTCACAAAGGATCAAAATTAAAATGTTGCCTTTAAATAACTATTGAAATAAAATAGTATTTTAAATAGAAAGTAGCGATTTTACAATTGTCAAGTGAAAACATTGTTTTGCTTTAATTGCTTGTTTCTAAAATATTTCTTTCTGCTCTACACAATTATTCTTGGAATAATTAATTACAAGAAAACTTTATCACAAGATAATTTAATATAGTAATTTGTAAACTAAGTTATGCATCAAGACTGGAGAAAATTGTAATAATTAACTCTCAAAATGTATTGATTTCACTAATGAGTTTAAACTGCTTGTTGATTAATTGGCTAACTCTCTGGCCTTTGGTACCACAGGCTCCAGGTTCGAAACCTGGTGTTGATATGGATGCTTGTTAATGGTTCGGAATTCCCGTTAAACTATAAGTCCCGGTCTAATTAGCCCAAAGTATTTACATAATGACCATAGAGCTATAAATCAAACCGACAATCAAATTAACGAGTTTTAACAAAAGTTTCATAACATATTATATAACTTGTTTTTCTATTTATATGTGTTTTATTTTTCAAAATGTCATACTTTCACTATCATTTAAGATGATACATGAACACATTTTTTTCTTATCCTACTTGGTAGACAACAACTTTCAGACCTGGTCCGAAAACCAGTGTGATCTCATGGAAGGTTTGGTTTGGTTTGTCGGTCATCTTGTGCGCACGAGGGTTAAACAGACCGGGACCTACGGTTTAAAGTGGATTCAAAGTTAGAACGATTCGAACCACTACAAACATCCATGGCACCGCCGGGACTCGAACCCGAAACCTGTGGTACCGAGCGCCAGAGCGCTAGCCACTCGGCCAACAGGCCCCTCTCTCATGCAAGGAGGGAAGAAGGGGAGGGCAGCTTCTGTCTTGATGGAGCACCCGTAAAAGACTGACTTGGCTCCGAGACCCTGAAGAGAGGAGGACAGTGTCTTTCGGGGGACTTTTTAGTGGCAGTTTCCCCCCTCATTTGCTTATCGTATGGAAGAAAACACGGAAAATTCCCACCAGGTAGTCCGACTCACGAGGCTGAATATACCAAACGCCATCGAATCCCTCGTTTTTTCAAGCAATGTATACAACAAAACCTCTAGCAGATTGAGCCTCAGCCCTACTGCTCAGGGGCCTGATGGCCGAGTGCTCAGTACCACAGGTTCAAATATCTCCTGTCTCAAAATCTACCAATAGGCATACGGTCTTCGCCAACCAGGGGACTGAACAAAAAGAAGAAAGGATCCAATTTCCGTTGATGGCTTGTGTTTCAGTTAAATCATTTAAAGATTAATAGATTCTGTGATGTAGCATTCATTGTCGCATTGACAAAAGGACTTGCTTGTTGGAATTATATAGATTACTTATAGTACCATGCATAAACAAGCGCACACGTCTTAGTTAATTGGGTCAAACAGTCAAATTGGTGCTACTCATCATAAGTTTGGACAAAAAGTTTAGCGGATTATGAATTAAACGCAGATGCATAATACTAGCATTGAATAAAGAAAGAATAGTTCTTAACATAATAGAGATAACCTGTCACATCATATTCTTTCAACAAACATACTTGCAGACCTATGATATATTTGCCTACTTTATTTTTAAAGTCAAACATTAGCCTGTGAAGGACATGAATACAATTAAATTGATTTATATATTTTTGTTATAGTGAAAGCGAAATTGTTAATAGGTTTACAAAGCAATTTACTTTTGCGAGTTGAAGAACAAACAGTTTTTAACTTCACTGACAATGGATACTGGGACCTTGACATAGACGCTTGGAGCTGTTCTTGCGTGTCAATAATTTTGACAGATAATGAATGGAAAATTATGAATGTTATCTTATACATATCAACAATGCATAAATAAATGTTTCTTAGTAGTAATCAAATAAATTAATCTAAAATAATTCACTAAACTGTGAGATTATTAAAAGTGAAAGTTTGATGTTGACACATTTATCAAACTTCACCTGGAGTTTTTAGCGCATTTTTTAATATAACAATATTTGTCCTTTTCATGTAAACAGTAAATTTCATCTTTTAATCTAAAATGAAATACAAAATGCTGGTTATTAATTTTTAAAGAAGAATTGTTGTATACTAAAAATTATCTAGTAAGATAAAATATTGAAATTAAACGTAGGACTCTATGTTATATAATATTTAGATCTAAATATTATATAGTTCTGCATTTATTATCAATATTTTGCGTTACTAAACAATTATTTAGTATTATTGCTAGTTCTATAGTAGTTTGTATTATTACTAGTAGATTACTTAGTAAAACAAAATATTGATATTAAACGCAGAGCTATATAATAGTATTTAGTTCTATATATATTATATAATATATATTGTATAGTTCTGCGTTTAATATAAATATTTTGTATTACTAAATAATTTAAGAGCATTTACTAATGCAATTGTAAATTTTAATCTGTTTAATAGATCTTTTTAATCTATATAACCTATATGTATATTTTTGTTTTTGATTTTAAAATTGTATTTCTTAGATTTCATATGTTATTTACTTAATATAATATGCTAAATTTAAACTTTACTGTATTTGCTAAATTAAGAAAAGATAAGAAATGGGAACAATTGGAAAAAAGTGTCTTTATCTTTTTTAACGGAAAACGGCAAAATTATCACGGAGAATATTTTTCCGCAAAAAAAACAACAGCAACAATTTTTTTTAACATATTTTTCTTTCAGTATCACATGTCCATATTAAGTTAAAAGTATATCAAAAGCAAAATAATCATTATCATTGAGTTATGATAATGATCAACAAAAAAAATTTTTTTATTATAAAATTATTTAAATTTATTTTTATTTTTATTTTAAAATCAACAAACAAGCAATATATATATATTGTTTGTTTATTGATGTTAAAATTACATTTCTAGGGTTTCATTCGTTATTTACTTCAAATAATGTAGTAAATTTTACCGTATTTGCTAAATTATGTTATGATAAGAAATGGAACAATTCAAAAGAGTTTTTATCTTTTTTTAACGGAAAACGACAAAATTATCACTGCGAAAAACAATTTTTTTAACATATTTTTTCCTTTCCGTATCCCATATCCATATTTTCATATTAAGTTAAAAGTATACCAAAGCGAAATAATCATTATCATAACTCAAACATAATGGCGACGATTTGCAAAGAAAAGTCAAATAAGTGAAGGAAAATCTTTTCCGAGGAACATTTAGGCATTTACTTCTTCTTCTTCGTTATCCTAACTCTTTTATTTTTTCCCTCCTTCTTTTCAATAGCTTTCGCCTTCTAGTATGTAAACAATCTTTCATTTCACCCAACAAGGATAAAGAACAAGTAAAAAAAAAGAAAAAAATTCTCAAATCTTACAAAGTATCCGATAATGCCCGCTTTGAAATCTAAAAAGCGGTTTTAAATCAATGGCGAAGAGGAAGAAAAAAAAAAATGGTAATGCCACACAAGGAAAAAAAAAAAAAAAGTTAATGCCACATAAGGAGGAAAAAAAAAAGAAGTCTTTCGTACATTTACTTAAGAAACATTTCATAGTCCGAAAGAAAAAACCGGAAAAATCTTTAAAGTGCTTAACTTTAGAACAGATTTAAGTACAAGAAAAAAAGAAGACATGTCATTTGGGTTCCATCTTTTTGCGTGTGTGCTTATTTGAAACAAAATAAATGCGATTATATTTGCGGTAGATGAGCCTAAGAAAAAGAAAATCCCAAAGCATATGTACTTTTAAAAAATAAAGCATTTCGAAAAGTACTTCACATTTTTTTTATTCGAATGGAATATTTTTTTTTTCCATTTTATTCGAAAAAGAGTTATTTAAAATGCCGTTCTGAGTAAGATATGAATGATTGCCAATGATTTAATAATATACCGATGGCCAAAATTATGGCATTTTTGAATAAGGAGGAGTTCGAAAATGTGGTAGTTTAAAATAAGCAGACTTCGACAGAAAAAAAAATGGTATTTTATGGAGAAAAAAAGTTTTTGATGGATTTTTTAATCATTATTTATGGTTCCAATAGAGCCGTTTTTTTTTCATTCTCAAATGAGCTATGTCTTTTCCTATTGAGAATTTGATGGACTCTTACACTATTATTTGTTATTCTAAGCATGCCATTTTATGTTTTAGAATAAATTTTGAAATTCTTAATGGAAAAAAGCATCGATCCAACTATTTAATTTGTTTATTCAAAAGACATTTAATTGCCGAATAATTACTTTTATTTATTATTTTTAGAAATATAGTTTCTTAACCTGTATCATTAATGATGTAACGTCTCTGCCTATACTAGATCTATAACAGCTTCAAAAGAACTGCCGCATACAATTTTTTAAACATATTTTTCCTTTTTTGTATCACATGCCCATATTTTTCATATTAAGTTAAAATTACACCAAGTAAAATAATCATTATCATAACTCAAACAATATATTTGTATATATATTTATTTATTTGTATTTTTATTTTAAAATTATATTTTTTGAATTTCATTGGTTATTTTATTTACTTCACAAAATATGCTAAATTTAAATTTTACCGTATTCGCTAAATTAAGAAAAGATAAGAAATGGAACAGCTGAAAAGTATTTTTATCTTTTTTTTAACGGAAAACGACAAAATTATCACTGATAACATTTTCCCACAAACAATTTTTTAACATATTTTTCCTTTCCGTTTCACATGTCCATATTTTCATATTAAGTTAAAAAGTATACCAAAGCGAAATAATCATTATCATAACTCAAGCATAATGTCGACGATTTGCAAAGAAAAGTCAAGTAAGTGAAGGAAAATCTTTTCTGAGGAACATTTAGGCCTTTATTTCTTCTTCTTTATCCTAACTCTTTTATTTTTTTTCCTTCTTTTCAATAGCTTTCGCCTTCTAGTATGTAAAACAATCTTTCATTTCACCCAACAAGGATAAAGAACAAGTAAAAAAGAAAAGAATTCCTCAAATCTTACAAAGTATCCAATAATGCCCGCTTTGAAATCTAAAAGCGGTTTTAAATCAATGGCGAAGAGGGGAAAAAAAAATGGTTATGCCACATAAGGAAAAAAAAAAAATGTCACATAAGGAAAAAAAAAAAAAAAGGTAATTCCACATAAGGAGGAAAAAAAGTCTTTCGTACATTTACTTAAGAAACATTTCATAGTCCGAAAGAAAAACCGGAAAAATCTTTAAAGTGCTTAACGTTAGAACAGATTTAACTACAAGAAAAAGAAGACATGTCATTTGGGTTCCATCTTTTTGCGTGTGTGCTTATTTGAAACAAAATAAATGCGATTATATTTGCGGTAGATGAGCCTAAGAAAAAAAAAAAAATTCAAAGCATATGTACTTTAAAAAAAATAAAGCATTTCGAAAAGTTCTTCACATTTTTTTTATTCGAATAGAATATTTTTTTCCATTTTATTCGAAAGAGTTATTTAAAATGCCGTTCTGAGTAAGATATGAATGATTGCCAATGATTTGATAATATACCGATGGCCAAGAGTATGCATTTTTGAATAAAGTGGAGTTCGAAAAAATGTGGTAGTTTAAAATAAGCAGACTTCGACAGAAAAAAAAATTTTATTTTATGGAGAGAAAAAAGATTTTGATGGATTTTTTAATCATTATTTACGGTTCCAATAGCGCCATGTTTTCTTCTTTCTCAAACGAGCTATGTCTTTTATTATTGAGAATTTGATGGACTTGCACATTATTATTTATTCTACGAATGGCCATTTTGTGGTTTAGAATAAAATTTTGAAATTATTAACGGGAAAAAAGCATCTATCCAACTATTTAACTTATTAGCATTATTCAACTGCCCAATTATTACTTTTTTTAGAAATATAGTTTCTTAATATGTATCATTAATGATATAACGTCTTGGCCTGTACTAGACCTATAACGGCTTCATGAAAAGGACCACTTTCAGGTTGTTTTTTTGGGGGGTACAATTTTTATTTAGGAGCATTATTTATACATACGGAACTCTGGATTAATACAATTTTTTATTTAAAAAAAATTTAAAATTAAGAAAAAAAAATGAAAATTAAAGATTTAAATTTGTTTTACAATTCGGTTCACGGATAGAGATTTTCAGAGCTCTCGAGTTTACGACGAATTTTAAACACGTGATCTGCAGCAGACCTTAATTATCACGCGTGATACATGAAACCACAAGGGCTCATTTTGTAAACAGGCGGAAACTCCAGCTTATTAAGTCACTTCAGAAAAAGTGAAAAACAGCACTTCTGGTTAAATCGTCGCAGAACTCTCTCCTTTTCTCACCAAAAACCTCCCTTTAAGAAAATCCGTCAAGAGGAGGAGGGTGATCACTTTCCCTCACTTCTCATTAGAGTAGATATTTTCTCAGCCCTCTCTAGATTTCTCAGATGGTTTATCACCAATCACGATGCAACAACTCATGGTATATATATTCCATTTGTAATTGTTTTGATCTGTGAAGGTACCATAGTCAACGCTAATTTCAAGAGAACTCATTCTCCATGACACTCAATATCTGCTATCAGATTTCAGTGACAGCTTATTCTCATTAGTACAAAACACTAATTTGCATGTAATATAACCACGCACAATACTGCTTGTCTGTTGTCAAATTTAATTGATGGGTTATTATTACGTACTTGTCAAAGAATATACATTCCTCTCTCCTGGAAATGAAATGCCACAACTCTCCTCGCGAGGCAAATGCTACAATGAAAAACAATTATCTTTTCATATCGGTGATAATTTTATGAGGAATCCGTACAATCAACGGGTAAATAAAAGGAAACAAACAGAGGGATAAATAAATTATATCGTTATATTTAAGAAATATTTAATCGAATTTCGAAATTTATTTTCTATATTATTAATACATTAATAAAAGTGTTTGTTAAATAAGCTAGTTAGTTATATATTTTTCATGCTTAAAACTATTGTCATCAACGACTTTGTCAATCATCCAATATATGAATGTATGCAGTAATTATATTAATTATATATTTTTAATTTATATATTCACATATTAAATAATAATAATAATAATTGTTCACATATGTCCTGTAGGGGTCCGTGTTAGAATAGCGCCAGCGTAACCTATGCATGTCTTAAAAAGGCGACTAAAATGGGTACCTAGTGCTGGGTGGGGTACAGTCACACTTCTTCGTTTGCATTCCCATGTCTTTGTACCGCAAGGTCAAAATTGGGTTTGACTTTGGTTTGTCGCTCTACGATTATTTTGTATCCACTTTAGACTAATTTGACCGGGACCTACAGTTTAATATGGATTTCGAGCCACACTAACATTCATTCCACTAACTAACATTCATGCTACAGCCAGAATTCGAACCTGAAGCATGACGGTGGTTTCCACAGGCCAGAAGAGCACTAGCCAATTTACCATCAGGCCACACTGTAAGGTCAAAGTCAAAAGTTGCATTTTTTACCCTTTATCATGACACGTCGTTCTAAGACGTGTTCATGAACTTGGTCTATATGTTGCTGCCACAAAGTGGGATAAGAAACAACATCAAAATTTAGAAAAGCAATAAAAATAAATTTTGAACTCGCTGAGATTTTTGCTAATATAAAAGCGTTATATAAATGAAAAAAATTAAATCAGTTCTTTCTTCCCTTAAAAAATTCCCGAAAAGTTAATGCATTTTATATTTAAATAAGATAACATCCATTTTTACGATCAAAGTTAGCAATTTTAATAATTTGATTTATGAGTTTTGCTTATAATCTTTAATTAAAGCTAAAGAAATAGTTTCAAATCATGATAAATAAAGTTTCCCCAGTTAACTAGATAATTTATATTTTTGCTAAATATGTTTAAATTCAGTTGAACTACTGTAATCGGTGTAATCTTAAAATATGCGCCAAAAAAATATTTTAAGTTTAAAAGTAGGATATAAATTTTCATCTGTAGATTCCAACACGTAATGGTCCAGATTTAATCAGAAAAGCGGGTTAATATAATAATAATTTTTTGCGATTAAGTTAAGGATATTTTTACAGGATTTACACGTGTGGTTAAATGAGTAACTTGTGAATCAGGGTTGAATAATTTCTTTGAATTTGAAATGAACGTTTTACATGACAAATAATTTTTATATTTGAGATATATCATAAATTGAAATTTTCCGTAACGGAGGTGAAATAAATTCGAATGATGTAATTTTGGGTGAAATAATACTGTTAATATTCAATAATAAGAAATTGCAACCTATTAAACGTTATAATTTCATAAAATTATGTAAATAAGATGATCAGCAATATACATGCCATTTTTCTTTATTTCAATCTACTGTTCATTCAGTATACTAATGCTGGTATTCCATTCACACACACACACACACACACACACACACACACACACACACCATTTTACAACTCGTGCAGAAGTAACTAAAATCAGAGTCAAATTTCAATTTCAATTTAGATTGTACGGCTTTTTAGAACTATTTAAAATTTAGAAAATTAAATTCTTTTAAAATCTTCGATAGCACTATTTTTGTATTTTTTTAAAGTAATTTTTATGTGTTAAAAAAAACTTAAAGTAAAAGACTAAAACTAATAAACCTATTTCTAAAAAAAACAAAAAAAACCCAAATGTAAAAATTAAAACAAATATTTTTGAAGGTTAAAATTTGGTACTTTTAAATATGGAAATTATTATTGTTTTTTCTAATGCATCTGGCAAATATTTAGACAGTTATCTGTATGCCATTAGCAAGGGCTGCCCCGACGTTACTCATTTAGCACTACCCAGGGGCACATGTAGCTTGAAGTTATGTTACGGACACGAGTAAAACTACCCCCACAACGTTCTACGATTCTATTAGACCGGTACCTACGCCTTAAAGTGAATTCCGAAGCACTACAAACATCCATGGGGATCGAATCCATACAAACCGGGATGTGAGCCCGAAACCTGTGGTACCTAGCTCCTCAGTGCTAGCCATTCGGCCATTGGGCCCTAATGTGTAAATTATAAAACACCAATATCTAGCAATATAGGGGCCTGAATGGCCGAGTGGCTAGCGCTCTGGCGCTCGGTACCACAGGTATCAGGTTCGAGTCCCGGCGGTGCCATGGATGTTTGTAGTGGTTCGGAATCCACTTTTAAAACGTAGGTCCCGGTTCTAATAGGATCGTAGAGCGTTGCGGGGCATTGTTACTCCTCGTCCGTGGCTTATCTTCAAGTTACACGCGCCCTCCGGGTAATGCAAAGTGAGTAACGTCTGTACAGCGCTTGCCTTAAGGCATCAAAAAAAGAAAAGACCAAGCTGACCAAGACCAAGTGTTTGTTTGCCAGCTGCATTAGAACAAAAAAAAAAATATTTATCGATATACAAAATATTTTTGTATATCGATAAATATTTACCAATCTGATCAATTGGCAACTACGGGCTTTGTCTACTAGTAATAAAATATATTAAATTAAAATTATTCCATTTTGTTGTTTGTATAGGTGACACGATAAATCCAGTATTGAATCTAAAATAGCGAAATTTTACATGGAATAACTGAAAATAGCTCAGTTGTTCCTTTTTAGACGCTCTATTTCCCCGCTTAAAGATATCAGTCTGGAATGCAAATCACCCATTTGTAGGCCTCGGTTTCTGAGATCTGTTTACTACGTTTCATTTGTAATCAAATTCTGCTGCACTGCAAACAAAGGACTTGTAGTATTCAAATCGCGGGAATTGAATACACTCCGATGAGCGTTCGCCCGGCGGGGATTCGATAATCAGATTATTGGTGTTCGGCAAGAGCAACAAATATCCACATTCAGCGAGTAATGAGTTCCCAAGTGCGAGAGGAGGCTATTTTGGGAAGAGTTTAGATTTAACAAGGTGTCGCCATGTTTAACCACTGGAAGTAGATTGGATTGCTGTAATTGCTTATATAAAAGTTTTGGTATTCAATATTTTAAAGAAACTTCACCAAGGCCTAAAAATTCAACAACTTATTTATGGATCCCGGAAGGAGGGTGGGAGGTGGGAGGGGGCGGGGGTTGCGTTCTGGCTCTCGATACCACAGGTTTCGGGTTCGAGTACCGGTGGTAACATGGATGTTTGTAGTGGTTCGGAATCCACTTTAAACCGTAGGTCCGAGTCTAACGTGAGCGTTGTGGGAGTATTGTTAATCCGCGTCCGTAGCTTATCTTTAAGCTACACGCACCTCCTGGGTAGTGCTAAGTATGTAACGTCAGGCATCCAAAACAACTGTCTAGGTGTTTGCCAGCTGCATTAGAACAAAAAAAATTATGTATCCCAATTGAAATCCACTTGTTTGACAGCAACATCTAGACCAAGTGCAAGAATCCGTGTGGCCTCAAGGGAGGAGGCAAAGATGGGCAGCTTCTGTTGTGATGGAGCATCCGTAGGTAGAAGTCTGACTTGGCTCTTTGACGCTGAAGATGGAGGTAGTGCCTTCCGGGATGACTTTTAGGCGCAACTAAACCGCATTTGCTTATCATATGGGAGAAAATCCGAAAACTCCCACCGACTGAGGAGGCAAGAGACTGAACATCATAAAGGCCATTGAGTCTCATCTTTTTTGAAACAGTGTCTACAGAAAAAGGCCAGTGGAATGAACCTCTACCTAATTCTCACTAGCGGCGCACGATGCCACTGACCCACGAGTTGGGCTTAATTGTAACGAAGAAATTGAAAATTATTTAACAAACACAAGAATCGAATCGTTGAACTTCAAAAACTGCATTGGTAGATCAAAAAGAATATATATTTAAATAAAATTTATGATGACAGAGTGTTAAAATGCATTGTAAAGAAATTTGTAAAATACGAAAGAAATTATTAAACCAAAAGGAAAACACTTATAATTTGCCGATGAATAACACAGGATATGGTAACAATGGTTCATATGCCTTCAGGATATTGTGAATCATTTCAATCCTGCTCTTTAGATGACTAAATCCAAGTCAAAAACACATCTAGCGATGTATTCTGATAACAGGGAATAGACAGAATTTTATTTCTAAAGTAGTTTTTAAAAAAAATATTTTATAAATAATTCATTGGAGTCGCCTGGCAAACACACAAATAAAAAGAAACCCATTTACCATAAAGAAGAACAAAAATTGTGTGTAAATTAGATTTAAACTACTATCAACATGTTACTATCATCACAAAATTCAATTCAAGTAAAATTCTTCCAATCTCACAAATATTAAAATTCAAATCCAATAATCACCAAAGATTGAATCTACCTTCTGATCCTCATTCCTCCAAAGCACTATTCTTGCAAAAGGGGTTCGCAGGAATTTTCTGATTATTTCCAGCGAATCTGACATTAATGTGCCAGGAAGTTGGATTTATGGACACCGAATGCGGCACCAAGCGGGCTATAAAAGGCGTCCCTCGGAAAGATTTAGTTATCTGATTGTCAGATAGATCGGGAGTCCAATCTCCAGATTTGCAGCGAGAAGATCACCAAAAGCAGCGGTTTCAGAAGGAATGTGGAGGAATTCGATCCTCTTGCAATGGAACAGTAAATCTTTCCATGTATTGTAAAATTTTCGTGGTATAGAATTTAATCCCATAACGTGCTATTTTTTCACGCTGGAGCATCTAATCTTCAAGACCAGATCAGTTTTGTTGTTTGGATATGATGCTAAAGGTGTTTTACCGACTTTTTGATGTAGTTGTCTGAGTGATGCCAGGTTCCGAAGCAGGTGAAGGATAAAAAAAGTTACTATTTTCATAAATATTTTTTTTTTGTCAGTGCTGGCATTACAGACAAATTATCTTTTACGCCATAATAAAGGGCTGCACCGCTGTTACTCATTTAGCACTAACCAGGGGCACGTGTAGCTTCAAGATATGCTACGAACCCGAGTAACCCTACCCCACACAAAGCTATACGATCATATAAGAACCGGGACCTACCGGCAAACATCCATGGTAATTCCGGTATTCGAATCCGAAACCTCTGCTACTGAGAGCCAGAGCGCTAGCCACTGGGCAATGAAAAATGAGATATTGTTGATTACAATTAGTAAAATTATCATTTTATGAAATTATTACTGTTGAAATTTCTTATTATTGAATATTAACACTAATATTTCAACTAAAATCACAGGAAAAGTTTACACAGGATGAAATTTTGATGTGATTCGAACCTTGAATTCGAATCCTGTGTTACAGAGCGCCAGACTTTCAGAAATCTGACACTCACAAAATAAATGCGACTACTAAAATGTTCAATAACATCTAAAAATCATTTCGTTTCTGAACACACGATTTTTTTTTACATATTTTAGCATTGCAATATAATAAAAACTCTGGCGCTCTCTGCCACAGGTTTCAGGTTCGGGTCCCGGCGGTGCCATGGTTTGTATTGGTTCGGAATCCACTTTAATCCATAAGTAATAAAACTGTAGAGCTTTGGGCGTAGGGCTGACAACCCTTCCTCGTAAAAAACAAAACATCTCATGTTGTATGAAATTTCATTGGTAAAATTTCATTTTCAAATGAGCAGTTTAAAACACTAGATTTATCCCCCAGACGAAATAGATCATGAAAACTTGAAAATATAATATTAGCATCTTTATTCATCGTCCAGCCAGTCGATTACATCCAAAAATTCAACAATACGATGTATCTTTTTACCTTTTCAATAAATCATGACTATTTTCAAAATTTTTCTCAAAATGGTAAAAATTAAAAAATGCACATAAAAATTAAAAAAATGACACATAAACTTGTAATAAAAATGGCATTACCTAAAAAGAAATGTTGAAATAAACACTTTTTTATTTAATTATTTTTGACATATTTAATTAAAATTTCATAAAAAATGGTTTTGATTAAATAGAAATACCATAATATATAAATGCGTGATTTTTCACATTTTGTTGATTTTGAAAATGGTGTATGTACAAGTCCTCTGCGGTTATTTTATGCGCACTTTGGGCTAATTAAACAGGAACATACAGTTAAATAAATCCATTTGAGCATTAAATTAAGATTAAAAAAAAACATTTTAATATTTAAAAAACATAAAATGGGCTTATTAACATATACCAATATTTTTTTCAAGCCACTCAAATACAAATCCTTAAATATTTCCAGACAATATAAAATGGTCTTACGCCACTTCAGAAAACAGCTCATTTCTAACAGAGACTTTCATACGTAATGTAAATGATTGTTAAATCAACTTTGGTAAACACAACTGATTCCTAGACACAATTTGGAGAAAATTGAAGCAATTATATGTTTACATTGTGAAAGCCAGACAATTTAAAACGAAATACAGAGCATGTGGGATTGATACGTAAATTTTTAGTTTTGAACAATGAATAAGTTGCATGTCAATTTTGAAACACATATTAAATACCCGTGACAATTGGGTGTTTTCAATTACAAGTGTTTCTGTATGTTTCTGATTGACTTATAGACTCATCATGTCTAATATCCTGGTTGTATCCTCAAGTCGTCAAGGATATAATTTTTAGGTTCTGAAAAGATCAGGCAATTTCCAAGGATCTTCCACATATTTTCTTCAGACAATGTGGAGATTATACCAGAATAACATCATGCTTTCATTTCATAATAAGTCAAAAATATAGTTTGTCGGAAAAATATACGTAAGAAACCAAACAAGTTGATCATATTAAATACAATCTCTGGAGCTTGGTACCACAGTTTCGGGTTCGAGTCCCGATGGTACCCTGAATGTTTGCAGTGGTTCGGAATCCCCTTTAAACCGTAGGTCCCCGATCTAATAGGATCGTAGAGAGTTATACTACGGAAACGAGTAACACTCCCCACATCTTCAAGATACACCGCCCCCTGGATAGTCTACATGAGTAACAGTGGTGCAGCACTTCCTTATGGCATAAAGATTAACTGTCTCTGCATTGCCAGCTGCATTAGAACAACAACAACAAGTCATCCAAATCCATCATAGTTATCTACTTTCATGATACTATCATTATCTCATGGATAATTAAAATAGATGAAACAAAGAAAGCCAATTTTGTCACCTCGCTGATATCGTTATTAAGATAATAATGCTCTATTAGAATAAGAAAATAAATTTCTTTTAGAATACAATTCAATTTTTCGGTTGACAAACAGACTGAGTCAGTTGACAGTCACGAATTCGTAAACATGTTCCATCACGGTCAATTTCATCACAGACGGAACATAAATCATGGCTATTCAAAGGAAGAAATAATGGCCATGTCTTCTGGCATATTAATTAGGAAAATTTATAATGGTTGACAGCTATACAGACAGCTATACGTTGACAGACGTACGCTATATGTTTCGCTGTCGTCTCTCTGGTTACTTGGATACTTTCTTGCTGCTGCACATAACCAAAATTGAAACCATTTTTCCATGGTTCGGAAAGCAATTTTCATCAGTTTACGTTTCCTGCTAACGTTGGATTCGGAACGTTGGAACGTTAACTGGAATATGGAAGAATCTAACTCTGGATCTAACCTTATAACGTTAAAAAATCCAGTGTAATGCAACAAATTGTGATAAGTCTTTTGGTTTAATTACTTTGGGCTTTATACAGTATGTTTTCCTTAAAGCACCCATTTCAAGCTTCATAGTTGTCAGGAATGTTAATTATGTGGAGGGAATGGAAAATTAACATGGAATGAATTAAATTCAAAATGGTAAATATGAATCATACTGCGATTTTATTTTTACATTTGTAGAAAATTTTTATCATAGTATACACAAACTAAACACACCACCAAACCCTAACAACAATTCCATCATATTGTTTCATTCAAAACTGTAGCAATGTACAGTAATGATTATGTGGAAGGAATTCAACATAAAATATTAAATATGATGAATGATACCGCAATTTTATTTTCACATTTGTAGAAAATTGTTACCATAGTATGCACTGAAAAAGTGAACACATAGTCAAAATCTAACGACATTCCAATTACAGTTTTCATTCAAAGCTGTCAGGAATGATTATAAGAATGAACACTGAATAAGATGAATGATATTGCGATTTTATTTTTACACTTACAGAAAAACTGTTACCAAAGAGCACTGAAAAATTGAATACACCGCCAAAAACTAACAATCCAATCACAGTTTTCATTCAAAGCTGTCAGGAGTGATATTAATATGAAGTTATGTTTAAAAAGGAATGAATTCAATATAAAATGTTAAATATGATGAATCATACTACAATTTTATTTTTACATTTGCACAAAAGTGCTACCATAGTATGCACTGAAAAAGTGAACACACCGACAAAATTTAACGACATTCCATCACTGTTTACATTTATAGCTGTCAGGAGTGATAGTAATGTGAAATAGTGGTTACATGGAATGAATTCAACATAAAATACTAAAAATAAGGAATGACAATGCGATTTTATTTTTAGATTTGTAGAAAAAATTATTGCCATAGTACACACACACACACACACAAAAAAAAAACTGAACACACAGCCAAAATTAACGACATTACAATCACAGTTTTCATTTAAAGCTATCAGGAATGATAGTAATGTGGAGTAATGGCCATATGGAATTAATTAAACATGAAATACTAAATATGATGAATGATGCTGTGATTTTATTTCTACATTAGTAGAAAAATTTTACCATGGCATACACTGAAAACTGAACACACCACCAAAAACTAACGACAATCCAACCCCATCTTTCAAGTTACATAAACTCCCCCATAACCATCACTTCTAACAGCTTTGTGGCTTGGAATGGACACTATTAGGAATACTCGTAGATGTAGTGAACCCAGCGTAATTATACCAATAGACAGCCATAAGGCGTAAATCCGGAAACGGCGAATATATTCATAGGTGTCAGGAATGATAATAATGTAGAGTAATGGTCATATGAAAGGAATTAAATATAAAATACTGAAAGGTGATTACTGATAACGCGATTTTTTTTTTTGCATTTGTAGAAAAGTGTTGCCATAGTATACACTGAAAAACTGAACATAACACCAAAAATTAACTACATTCCAATCACATTTTCCATTCAAACTGTAGCAATGTGGAATAATGGCTATATGTAATGAATTAAACATAAAATACTAAATATGATGAATGATATTGGGATTTTATTTTTTTTTTGCATAAAACAGTTACCATAGTATACGATGAAAACACCACCAAAACTAACAACATTGCAATCACAGTTTAAAACTAACAACAATCATATGGAATGAATTACAAATCATAAGATACTAAAATATGATGAATGATACCAGTTTATTTCATTTACAAAACTGTTACCATGGCATACACTGAAAAACTGAACACACCACCAAAACCAACAACATAGTCACAGTTTACATTTAAAGCGTCCGGGAGTGATATGGAAATGAATTAAACATAAGATACTAAATATGATGAATGATACTGCGATTTTATTTCTACATTAGTAGAAAACTGTTACCATGGCATACACTGAAAAACTGAACCCACCACCAAAAACTAACGACATTCCAACCCCATTTTTCAAGTGATTCCATAAACTCCCACATAACCATCACTTGTGACAGCTTTGTGGCTTGGAATGGACGCTATTAGGAATACTCGTAGATGTAGTGAACCCAGCGTAATTATACCAATAGACAGCCATAAGGCGTAAATCCGAAACGGCGAATATTTTCAAGTGAACTTCCAGCAGGGCAATTAACGGTAACGTATTTGCAGGCAGTCCGGCTCTGCCGGATAAACGATATTACACCACAGGGAAATGCATACCTCGTCTCACTAGTTATTGCATTAGGTTGGTAAAATTCTAGTCTAGTTGGTTGAAATTATGAAAATTTATGGAGCGCCCGCTCCGTGATTGGCCACCATGATAACTTGTGTTAAGTGTGCCACACGAGGAAGAAGATTGTAGTTTAAAAGATTTAAAGTCATTATTTGAATCTGTTTGGGTCGTTTTGAATGAGGGGGAGTTTTGAAGTGGGATTGGTGGTATTAAGTAGATAATGATGGCACTATCGTGGAGTGCATTATATGTATATTGGTGGAGAGATAATTAGCAATATTTTTCTATGATGATTACGGAAATTAAGATACTTAATGTATGTTTTTTTTTTCTTGTTTGGTTGAAGAAGCGATAACTAAATTACCATAATTTTTAATAATCGGCAATCTTTAATATTAGTTGGTATTTCAGTTTGAATTGAGTTTTGGATGCATATCTCAGAGATCATATTAAGTTGTTTCAATTGACAGTTATAGCCTATTTCGTTTTAGTAGATTTCGATGAATATTCATAAAAGAATAAATATTAATTCTTAGAAGATTAACTTTTAAACTTTTATTTAGTTTCTTATGAAATATTTTTGGATCATTTGAATCAATTGAGGTAAACACATTAACTTTAAATTTCAAGAAATTTCATCAGATTCAAACAAGCCTTTTTTTGAAATAAAAATATCTATTCAATTTCTGTCAGTAGCAATTAGTGAATTTTCTATTACAAAACTGTGGATTAAATTTACTTAAAAGAAAAATATGAATATCACATTTTTTTACCAATACATAAAATTGTCGATAGTTTGTTTTATAACGATTAATTTTCATTTGCAGAAATTAATCTACTAATTGTGCAATATATTGTACCACAATGTAAAAATAATTCTTACAAGATTCAAATGAAAAGATTTAAAAAAGTTGCGGTTATTAGATTAGCACACAATATAGAAAATATTAAATGCAACAGAAAAGAGAAATACTATCACAAAAAGTAAAAAAAAAAACTCTTTCTTTGTATGTGCTCATATCTTATATATAGGTCCTGATCGCCGAGTGACTAACGCTCTGGAGATAGTTGGCATAGATTTCAGGTTAGAGTCCCGGCGGTGTCACGGATGTGTGTAGGGGTTCGGAATCGACTTTAAGCCGTAAGTCCCGTTCTAATATGATTGTTGAGACTAGGGCTGACAACCCTAACCCGTCAAACGTCAGCGTCACGGAGCCAGGTAAGACTTCTACCTACGGGTGCTCTATCACAACAACAGCTGCCCCTCCCTTTTCCCTCCTTCCATGAGACCACACCTTCTTGGACTTTGTCTAGATGTTGCTGTCTACCAAGTGGGATAAGAAACAATAACAACATATCTTTCAAATATATAGAAAGAAACAGATGTACTTGATTATATAATTTACTGCATTTTTTTTTCTATAAGATTTTTAACAGTGGGTACCGATCTAATTAGCCTATAAAGTGTGCAAAAAATGCCCGTGAAGCGATAAACAAAACTACAAGATTTTTAAATTTCCAGCTCATTAATTTCGTAAGCCATAAAAGTTCCAGAAAACATATATATATTTAAAAAAAAAAAAAACATTCCAACTGTTTTCTTTAATAACGTATACGTTTAATAATAATTTTTTGTGAAATTAAATACAAATAACAAATTCATGATTCATTTTGAAATTTTGTAGTTTAGCTGTTACGATTTTTAAAAACCAATCTTGCATTACATTCTTGATAAAAATAATCATTTCTCACCTAATGTAAGGATGTGCTAAACTGGATCTTTATAATAACGCATAAGATAAGCCCAATTAATTTTATGATGTATGTAAATTTGCGATAATAATGATATTCCGTCACTTAACCTTGATTTCGGCAACTACTTTTGTTACTAATGAGCTTCAGATACCGTGGATGATTAGCAGGTTGGCGGATGGGTGTCTTTAGACTGTCTATAGATAATCATATGATTCAAAGAGAAATCGACAAAGATTGGATGCAAAAACCTATTTCCGCTTGCATAGATGAAACATAGGCATATACACCTAAGATATCTAAAGTGTACAATATAATTAATAACAACTTTTGATTGACATCCCTAAAGATATCATCTGAGATAGATACCATCCACAATAGGATATAATTCTTATTTAAATTAAAAAATTAATTAACTGTAACCGATTTAAAGATATGTCTCTTCCCAGAAAAGTTCCATTCTTCGAGTAGCTGCATACTAGTTTTTTTTTTATTGTTCAATACCTCCCCCGCTATTGTAGTAACATCTGGATCATCCATCATCAACACGTAAAGCAGACATCATTAACTTTGCTCACTGGACCAGATGGCAAATAGGAATCTAGTTAATTGGTTTTGTAGTAAAATTGATTTTAATAAAACGTTACTTGGGAAAAAGTGCGTTGCAGGGATATGATTTCTAGAAATATTTGGGTCAAACACGAGATTTGGTTCAATATGGGCAATTATTTCTTACTTACATTTCATCGATTTTTGTGCAACTGTTTTGACAAATCTTCGTTGATTATATTCCCCTGGATTAAATTGTAGTTTGTTATATTAAAATAATCTATTATATAATCTGTTATATAAGTCTGTTATATCGATTTGAAAACAGCTATTTGCAGTATAATACTTATAGTTTTTACAGCTATGGAACTTAACATAGTTTGATGTATAAATAAGCAATTACAAATATACAAAACGAAATAGTGAAATATTACAGATATATTAGATTATTGATTTGAAATTCTGTGAAATGGTGAAATATATTGCATTGTAATTAAAATATTTACTATCAAATATTCTATAGTATTGCTATGCAAGGGCAACTGGCACACAGGTTAGGAGTTCCAATTTGGTATTAAGTACCACTAAACCTCCACATATTAAATTGATTATAAATGTTGATCAAAAATATTCACCTAAGAACAGTACAGGTTTTTTCAGAAAATATTATACTTCCGATAACTTTATTACATTTATAGGCTTTATTTAACAGAAAAAAATAATGCATAAAAATTTTGCAAGACAGGCAATTATTTTTAAATTATATTTCAGCGATTTTTAGGATCTGTTTTGATAAATCTTCAATGATCATGCTCCACTGGCTTAAAATTATAGTCTAGCTTCAACATACTTTGAAAACAGTTATTTGGAGTATAGTACTTATACCTATGGAACTTTAACAGATTACTGTGGTGCATAAATAAGGAAAATAAAATATTGAAATATTGCAGATAAATCATATTAATGATTTTAAATTCTTTGAAATGAGAAATATATTACATTTTAATTAAAATATTTACCGACAACTATTCTATAGTACTGCTATGCAAAGTATATAGGCAACTGACGTACCGATTATGGAGCTCCAATGTGGTATTAAGTACCACTAAAACTCCCATCTTAAAATAATTATAAATGTGGATCAAAAAATATTGACTTAAGAATCAAATAGATTTTTCTCAGAAAATATTATACTTCAGATATTTCCGATTACTTTATTACATTTATAGGCTTTGCTTAACAGAAAAAATAGTGCATAAAAATGTGCAAGACAGGCAATTATTTTTAACTTTATATTTCATCGATTTTGTGCATCTGTTTTGATAAATCTTCGTTGATTATGTTCCCCTGGATTAAATTATAGTCTGTTTTCAATATGCTTTGAAAACAGCTATTTGGTGTAATACTTATAGGTTTTATAGTTATGGAACTTAACATAGTTTAAAGCATAAATAAACAATTACAAATATGAAAAAAGAAATATTGTAATATTACAGATAAATCAGATTAATGATTTCAAATTCTATTAAATGGTGAAATATATTACATTTCAATAAAAATATTACCATCAAATATTCTGTAGTATTGCTATGCAAGGGGAAACTGGCGTACCAATTAAAGAGTTCCAATGTGGTATTAAGTGGTATTAACTTCCACATCTTAAATTAATAAAGTTAATCAGAAATATCTGAAGCATAATGTTTTCTAAGAAAACCTATAAGGTATGGAATCGGGATTTTCGTATATCACTGGATGAATACAAATACTATAACTATACTATGATTACAAATATCGCTGGCAGTAGTATTCACTTTCTTTTATACCGCTTGCAGCGCCATCTATTAATACACTTTGGAACTTTTTGATGTCACATCCTTTCCCCCTTTTGCAAATATCTTCAGTTTAAATTGGAACTCATTGTGACGAGTAGTTTTTTTTTTTACAGCATTTTGAAAGTGGGACTTGATTATAATTCCCTTGTGCATTAGTTTTGTAATATTATATACTATTATACATTATTGCGTAATAATGTAAATGTATTATTGTTTAAGGTGACCTTTACAAAACTCGCCAATTCCAGAGGCCAGCGACATGGAAGCAAAAACTCGCATAATAAAATAAACTATGCTGTTATGAAATTAAATGTACCTTAAAATGACAATAGCTATTCATGAGTTAGCTTCATTCTGGAAGAGGTTTAAAAAATAAACAGCTACACGGAAATTCTGAGTAAAATTCATGAGCGTATAAGACATGCTTCATATTTCACTTTAATTTCCTGAATATACTATTCAGCAGACTTAAAAAAAAAGAGTCACGATAAAAAAAGTGAGTTTAAATATTTACGGATGGAACAATAATGCATTATATTTCAAATTTATACTATAAAAAGTTTAAAGAATAGAACAATATGAGGTAGTCGTTGTCCGTAACGTAAAATTCATAAATATAAAACAAGTAATTCTATCCTATGTAGTAAAAAAACTAAGATTTATAGTCCAATAACTTTTACAAAACCTATTCCATGAGGCAAAATCACGAACTATATATATAAAAAAAAGAATTATGCCTACTTGCACTTTGATATTAAATTAAATAAACATGTGAAAGATATTTACTACTGTGCCCAAAATAAGACCAATTATTTTTTTTTCAAAAACTGTTTATTTAGTCTTCCAAATATATTTCATCGCCTTCAAAGTAATCCCTCCGGACACAATGCACTTATGGCAACTTTTTCAAATCCTCAGTGCATGCTAAAAAGTCGTCGGCAGGGTTGACCTTCAAAGCACGTGCCGATTCACGTTGAATATCTTCAATCGACTCAAAACGCTGTCCCCGGTGGGTCTTTTAAGTTTAGGGAATAGGCAGATGTCGTAGTGTGTGAATACGGTGGTTGTGGAACAATATGGGTTTCATTTTTGTTGAAAAGTCAAGAAGAATCAATGCTGTATGAGCTGGCGCATTCAGTGTTTTCTGTACCAACCGAGATTTGGCGTATTTGAGGCCCACAATGGAATTGACCGATCATTTTGAAATTCCAACATCAGCAACAAGGCCTCTAATTGTAAATTGACGGTTTGCAAGCACCAAATCTTTAATTTTTGGACGTGAGCTGCGTCGGTTGAGGTGGATGGTCAACCAGAGAGCTCTTCGTCTTCAACGCGTTCTCTGCCTTTTTTTGAACTGTTTATACTACTTCTAAACATTTCTTTCCGATATATACCGAATGTCTTCAGCAACATTCTATATGTTTCCGCAAACTAAATTTAGTGCAAGTTCTTTGCTCAATTAATTCAGACATTTCAAAAATCGCCGGAATCCGTTTTAGCGTCTTACAAAGCCAAGAGTAACTCAAACACTAATGAATATTTTGACGTAAAATTTTACACAGATGTCAAGGACAGTGCCCCCTACCAAAAAAAGAAAAAAAATTGAAGTACCATAAGCCATACTTTTTGGACACAGTAGTATACATGTGAAAGATAATTCATGTAAAAATTAAATTATCCGATTTCCGATATGTTTTTTAACAGATATTTAAAGGTCGAATAAAGATAAATTATTTCCTATAAAAAATGTTGAAGGTTATAAGAAGGAAAACAAGTCAAACCTCAACCCGAATGGAAATTTACGAAAAGGAAAAAAATAGATTTAAAGTCGTATGCTGTTTACAACAAGATAAATTACTCGTTAGGAGTATGATGAGAAATTTATTTATTATTTTCGACTTTATTATTGATGGGTAATGGGGATGCTTTTGTTTTTCAAAGAGTGGCATCTTCCGCCATTTAAGGAAGAATGTCAAAAAATTGCGCTGTTTGTGATCTTCACTAAGGTAAATGTTTAAATTATTTCATATTAAAGTAAACAAAAAACTTAATTCAAGGTTTAAAAAAACCCTTCTGAAGTCAGAATCAGATGAAAATGCATAAGTTTGTTATTCTGTCTTCTTTAAGCTGCTTTGGCATCAAAGTTTTTAAGTGCAAGCTGTAAAATGTCAATCCATAACAATTTTCAGGCTCGGAGTTCTAAGGCTTGGTCAACAGTTCCCAGTCGCTTTATGCATTGCTGAAGGTGGCTTTAGACTACAATCTGAAGATGTGAATGTGGCTTTAGACAACAATCTGAAGATATGAAGATGCGACTGTGACTTTAGACTACAATCTGAAGATGCCTGTCTACAAACTGAAGATTTAATTGTGGCTTTAGACTACAATATGAAGATGTGAATAAGGCTTTAGACTACAACCTGAAGACGTGAATAAGGCTTTAGACTACAACCTGAAGACGTGAATAAGGCTTTTAGACTACAACCTGAAGATTTAAGTGTGGCTTTAGACTACAATCTGAAGATTTAAGTGTGGCTTTAGACTACAATCTGAAGTTTAATTGTGGCTTTAGACTACAATCTGAATGTTTAACTGTGGCTTTAGACTACAATCTGAAGTTTAATTGTGGCTTTAGACTACAATCTGAAGTTTAATTGTGGCTTTTAGACTACAATCTGAAGTTTAATTGTGGCTTTAAACTACAATGTGAAGATGTGACTGTGGCTTTAGACTGCAATGTGAAGATGTGACTGTGACTTTGGACTACAATCTGAAGATTTAATTGTGGCTTTGGACAACAATCTGAAGATTTAATTATGGCTTTAGACTGCAATCTGAGGATGTGAGGTGGCTTTAAATTACGATCTTGTGAATGGGGCTTTAGACTAAAATCTGGAAATGTGACTCTGGCTTAAACTACAATCTGGAAATGTGACTCTGGCTAAAAATCTGGAAATGTGACTCTGGCTTAAACTACAATCTGGAAATGTGAATGTTGGTTTAGTCTACACTTTGAAGATGTGAAGGAGGGTTTAGATTACAGGTGGGTAGTGAGTTGGTTTTCGTGAGTTGAGGACAAGGACAGCAGAGCCCGAACTAATATTTCCTTTTCTAGGCCTGGTATAACCTCGATAAATTTGTAAGGCGTACTATCTAATTATTCATCCGGAAAAATGAAGAATGTGTACATCCAGATACCATTTCTGGGGCTCTTCTTTCCAAATTGTGGGTGCAATGCAGCAACAACAAGTTTTCTTTGTACCTGAATAATACTGAACATTCTATAAAAGTATTGCTGATGGTACACCTGAATAACCTCTTGATATACGCAGGTGCACCTCTTGATACTAAAGCGATAAATTAAAAAAAAATGTTAACTTAAATTTATTAAATACAGAATTAATAAATTTTACTTTATTTTGCAATAATAAATATTATGCCTTTGTTGTACTCATAGCCTCTCTTCTCCAGTCGGGGCCTATGGCAATTAGCCTGTATTGCCACCCTATTGTTGCGCCACTGACTCAAAATACAAATATTAATCAACTGATACTTATAAATTAATGACCAAACAATGTCTAGAAATAAGACGAGCTCCTCAGAATACTAATGTAAT
The DNA here is from genome assembly GCA_021605095.1 of Caerostris extrusa. Lineage (NCBI taxonomy): Eukaryota > Metazoa > Arthropoda > Arachnida > Araneae > Araneidae > Caerostris > Caerostris extrusa. The sequence goes on along the minus strand of BPLR01001034.1, from coordinate 53,048 downwards.
TCTTAATGCGCCTTAAAATGTTATTGAGAAATTACGGGACACTTTCTCTCAAGGTCATCACAGTCCATGACCTTTCCAAGGCTTGTTTTGTCAACGGCACGTGAAACACGTTGATTGTGAAGGCCGTTCGGAATATTTCAAATAAACATTTATTTTTAATGTTTCGTTAAAATCAGATTAACTTTAAGATAGTGAGATAATTAGACAGAAAAATGATTCTGTTGAGGTTTTTGATTTTTCTTAAAAAAGATATAAGAACTACGATTTAGCATAAATGATTTAAAGAATGTTTGATCCAATCGTATTTTAGATAAAAAATTCGTTTTTAGGTGTAGTAAACTACTACCGAAAGGCTTTTAGGTATAGTAAATTACTGCGGTTACGTCAATAATACTTTGTTTAATTATTGTTAATATTTGTTATTTTAATTTGTTTTTCCTGCTGTTAGACATAACATAGGTCATTTATATATTAAAAAATTATATGATAAATCATTTTGAAAAACTTTCAAGTTTTTCGAAAAACATAAAATGTAATGTAATGTGATGCGATAAACATAGTAAACTTTTAATTATTAAAAGTTTTTTGACGTTTTTCTTTAAATTTATAGTAAATTCAGAGACATTTTGGTAAATAACGTGACTTCAATTAATGATCTCTATCTACGTTTTATTTTCCTTTTCTTTTGTTCTTACTATCATATGAGTGTGTCGATTGTGTTGGCTATGGGCATGTTTTGTTGCAAGAATTCAGTACATATTTCAGGGGAAAGTGAAAAGCATGCTCCTTTTTAAGATTGCACGATATAAAATAACTCTGATAGTTGCCTGACTAGGCTGTAAGATGTATACTTTGCAGTAAGTTTGTTTGCTTCAGGACATATTTGTAAAAAAAAGCTTTCCCACTTTTCCAAGGTCATCCCTGTCCATGGCCTTTCCAAGGTTTGTTATGTCAACGGCACGTGCAATACAAAATTGACATGTGAAGGCTGGTTGGGGTATTTCTACTAGGCCTGATTGTTGGTTGGTAGTTTCTTATATGAACAAATAAAAAAATATATACTCAAAAACAATTAGTGAAATTGTTTCTATAAGCTGCTATGAGTTATAGTCGGAATAAAATGGATTTTGTTGATGAAGGGAAAGAATCTATATGCACAGAATCTATCAGCATTATATTAAAATTTCTAGGAGGAATACGATGCGTCTGTAGTTTGACAATGGATAACGTGGAAGGACAGACAGGATGTTTTAGATTAAAAAGAAAGATTCTAATAATGGCCATCTAGAATTTCCTTGTCCAGAAGAATGAAAATCTATACAGAATTTAATTACTTAAACAGCCGAATCATTGTCATGAAGATTGCAAACATTGTAAAAATCAAACGATATCCAAATAATTCCAGTATTAATTGTAAATTATTTGTATCGAAACTTGCAAATTATGTTGACTATACGAATATTTTTTACGGCTAAATTGGTGTTTTTATTTTAAATATGTCCTCGATTTATTTGTTTGAATTAACATAAAATATAAAATAATATGTATAAAAAACAATTATATATAAATGTAAAATAAATATTATAAATATAAAATCGATATTGATAAAAATTAGTTTAGTTTGAATATTGTATTTTTTAAGTATTGTTTTTAATTAAAATAAAATATAAAATAAATATCTGCAAAAGACTATTATATATAAATATAAAATAAAAATGTATAAATATAAAATAGATATGTATAAAAATTAGTTTATTTTAAATATTTTACTTCAAGGGACGACATTTCAGTCACTTTTTAATTAAAAATGAAGTTGTAATAATACTTTATCCATTCCCTTTGCATATATATGATACAGATTTGACAGCGGATATTCGCAAGCTGTACAATGGATATCTGCGGGTACTGCTTTTGAGGAGATCTCGAATTCATATTCTCAGATCAAATAAAGAACATATCCGTGATAAATTATTTATTATTCACTATTATTCATTATTCAGCGATAAATTATTAATTATTTTACTCATTAAAATTTTGAAGTTCAATTAAAAAAATTATTCTATTATTCCTTTCACGTTCAGTTAAAGGAATAATATCAATGACAATCGAAAACAAGCAAGTGCATAAAAAATTAAGGAATGATAAAAGATATATTAACAACAGCATTCAATAAATAAACAATTAACTCCTTAAACAAATTATTAACACAATACGTAAATTAGTAACTTATTAAATTAATGGTAGCAATACTCAATAATATAATTGTATAGGATAATAATGGATCTCTCAATTATTTGGCTTTGATAAGCAACAGAAAACCATGAACAATGCTTTCACGTATTGTTCCCCAAACACAATAAACCCATGTCTCACACTATAATCATTTATCTAAGAAGTGAGTTATTTTTTTAAATGTCATTTTTAAGCCCTATCCAGCTTAGATAACAGCGAGTGTAAATGCCTCCAATCATTCCGTAACTTCATGCTCTACTAAATTTCCTAGCCAACATCATTAATAACATAGATAAAAATCAAATTTTCTTTTCCAATAACGTCATTTCTTTGCTAAACGTGGCTTACCACTACGCTTGCCGAGCCGGCCCGGCCGATCCACGTAGACAATAAATATCGCTCAATTGCCCTAATAGGCTCTGGCAACATTAATAATATCGTCTGCAGACATCATTTAGTACCATTTCTCTGTAAAAGGGAATAAAATGGAGACTGTTAACAACTTTCCGAACAGTTCCAGTAACTTAACGAAAAAGAATCGAAGAGGATAGTATAACTTTTTTTCTTTCTTCCAAGACCATTAAAGATTAAGTGATAAATTCAGATAAAAGAAAGGAGATATATAAAGATGAAACTGAATAATGGTTGAAATGCGATCGAAGCTATAATGACAGTTCGAAACCCGGGGTAGAACGATGGAGGAGGAAACTTTATCACATAACTGGATGCCAATTACTGGAGAAACTCATGAGAGAAAAGGGTGGATGTCAAGCCTTTTTCTTTATTTTTTCGAGATTGATTTTCCTAATAATCTGATCGAGTTAGAAATACGAGGAATTTTGTTAAGGACATTTACGAATCGCAAAATCCCAGCTCACAATTTTAAGCTGATAATGCAGTTGTTCAAAGTAGTTAGTAAAAGGTGTTAATAATACCGATGCACATTGTATTGTTAATGCTATTAATGAATGAATAAAAACTTTTCGATTATCATTGATTATGAATAATGTTGAAGAAAGACATGATAAAAATGCTTTCAAGAAATTTTTAATTGAAAAAGATTAGTAAAACAGGAGAAGATGTTGATAACTTGGCAAAATTTGTTTGGTTTGTCGCTCTATGGTCATTTTGTGCACACCTTAGGCTAAACAGACCGGAACCTACTGTTTAACGTGGATTATGGATCACTAACAATTATCCATGCCACCGCACCTGAAGACTGTCAAAGGTACCAAAGGCCAGAGAGAATGGACGATAGCCTGGGTAGCCATCAGGCCCAATAATGTGGGAGAGGGAAGGTCTTATGAGGTATATTTGGACGTATAAGAGAGGGTGATTTTTGGAGGAAGCATTACAATCATGAAATTGTAAAATTGTTTGTTGAAGATGATGTAAATTACATAAGTCAAAGTGAATTCAATGGCTAGGACACAGGCATCAAAAAAATGGACGATAGCAGAGGCATTTTCCGAAAGGAAAAATTGAATTGACCAGGATCAAAGAAAAAAAAACTATTCATCTTAATGGGATTTTCTTGAGGAGTGGTACAAAATGAGATGGATTGATGAAGTGGAAACGGATCTGAAGAACCAAAGAACACAAATTGGAAAACCAAAGCGCATATAAATAGGTCTGAGTATATAGGCTATCCAATAAGACATAAAGCTAGATATAAAAATTATTTAGAAAATAGGTGTAATACTTAAAAATTATTGAATTAAATGGATTATTTTTGCTGCAAAATATTATTGAATTAAATTAACTATTTTTTCATTTTTTTTGCTTAAAAAAATTAAAATTAAATTAAAAATACAGCCAAATCTGTTTTGTAAGGGGCATTGGGACAGTATAAAAGATATCTCATAAAAAATATCTTACAATTTCCTAAAAATAGCTCTAAAATATCTTATTTATAACACATTAAAAAATGTATTTATGTGGTAAATAGCACCTGTAAATAAAAAAAAGTCTCATATAAAAATACGTAAATCAAAACTCACAATCTTATCTAATAACACGTAACTCTTAGCTAATAACGTTCCGTTAGTTTTTCTCCCCAGCGCGCATGCTCATAATTATTACAGACACGCATGCGCAATTTCCTAGTAGGTCATGCGCGGGGAGAAAAGTGCATCTGCTTGTTATTCATTCGTTGGATCTGCTTGTTATTTTTTCTTTTTGAATTACATTTTTAAATTAATTTTAATTCATAATATGCATTTTATGAAATTTTTATACTCACAAGAAAGGACCGCACGAAACAGGTTTGACTGCATATTAATTATTATTTCTTATCTCATTTCATTTTTGGTTGTTTAAGGTCAAGTCTTAATAAAAAGTCATCAAGAAAATAGAATGTGAAATTCCTGTAGGCTGAATTTAATTAAATAAAAAGTAAATTAAATTAAATACAGATTGATTCGTAATATATTTTAATTGAATACAGTCAAAAGCGATAAAGATTCATAAAGTGGAAAAATAAAATATTTAAGAAATATGGATTTAATTTTTATTATTAAGTTTAATTTATTTATTTAATTATAATTTAATAATTTTATAATTTATATAATAAATATATATATATTTTTTTTTATATTTCCAATGGCAGGCTACAAAAAGTAATAAAATAAAAAAAGAAACAGAACACAAAGAACATGAAAACAACAACGAGAATCGAAAGAAATCACATAGTGACATGTTTAGCCCAATAAATATTACAATTTAAAATAAATATTATAATTTATTAAAATTTATTTAATTTAATTTATTTATTTATTTTAATTGAGGGCAGTCAAAAGCTATAATTATTCATGAAGTGGAAAAATAAAATATTTTGGAAAGATGGATTTAATTTTTATTATTGAATTTAATTAATTAATTTATTTAATAAATATTATTAAATTATATAAAAATATTATAATTTATTATTCTTATAATTTGTTAAATGTTATAATGTATATTATATTAAATATTATTAAAATTTATTTAGTTAATTTTATTTATTTTATTTTGAGCACAGTCAAAAGCGATAATTATTCATGAAGTTAAAAAATAAAATATTTAGGAAAGATGGATTTAATTTTTATTATTAGGTTTAAACTATTAATTAATTATTTTATTATTACTGATTTAGTTTTATTATCTTAAACTTAATATTAGTTTCTATGAAATAGAATTTTTTTATGAGATTCTATTTAATATGTATAACATTTGTTAATTTATCTCTTAACAATCGACGGAAAAATTATTTCTTTTTGATTCTATTCGTTAGGAAACATCCCAATGGAAGTAGAAAAACTTCCGATCTCATCTTTATCACCATTGAGTCATCTGTTCATCGAAAAACAGATAAGAGAACGTTTCTTTCCGATACGGATGATAGAATGGAAGAGAAATGGGGAAGTATCCGTTACAGTTAATGAATAACGAAAAAAAAGAAAAGATACCAACAATTTGAGATTACAGTTAAAATTGAATGCTAAATATTCAAGGTCATCTGTGTATTATCCATCAATGAAAAACTCATTTTTTATATCAACATTCAACATCTTCGTTTTTTACATTTAACAACCATTCATATATTTCATTGTTCTAGAACAGGGGTCTCCAAACTTTCCAGCCTTAGGGCCATACTGCTTACCCAGTAAGTACCAAGGGCCAAAACCGTTTTAGTTTTTCTGCCATTATCTATAATTTCTAGACTATTCCGTTCTTGGGGGATTTTCAGGATAAAAATCATATGTTTGATTCAGGATATATACATCCCAAACATCGATATCCATACATATGCGATGCTCTTTACCCCAACATAACTACCGAGGGTAACCACTTGATGTTCACTAGTTTACAATGTTAATTGGATTGATTTCAATTACTTGTTAGTTGTTATGCTTCAGTTAAATTTTCTGCTTATTATGCTTGTCATTAAGCTTTACCTAGCAAGTCAATAAAATCGAGTTATTATCATTCAGTGTTATTTTATCCAACTTACAGCAACAATCAACTAATCGCTGTCTCGATCTGGATGGATGACACTGGCCGGCCGGATTTGGCTCGCGGGCCGTTGTTTGGAGACCCCTGTTCTAGAAAAAGGAATTTTTGGCAATTAAATAATGACAAAGAAAACATCTCCATTTAAGCATTTCCCATGATTTTCTTTTCATATATTTAAATAAAAACTGCCTCCTATATTAGAATATTTTAAACCAAAAAAAAAAAAAAATCAATAATCTGTCTGAAAACACAACGAATAAAAAATATTTAAAAAAAAAAAAAAAAAAAGTGTTTATTAGCAAAAGATCGATTAGAATTTTTATTCACAATTTTGAATAACATTCACTCATAAAAAGTGTAAAAATATTATTTGAATTGTGTAATCGTACTTCCTCCCACACATTGGAAAGAGCGCCCTCCTGTGGCTTTCAGTAAAAATGATCATCAATAGCCAATCAATGATCTCGAGACTCTTACCCGAGAGGAAGTACAGCTCAATCTGCCCTCCCTCTGAGAAATGTTTAGGTTTATAGTCTCACTTCCCGAGATTTGGTTTAGTTCGGTTCATCGCTTTGCTGCCATTTTTTGCACAATTTTAAGGCTAATTAGAACCTGTTTAACGCGGATACCTAACCACTAACAAACATCCATGCCACAAACAGGATAACCTGAAGCTGTGGTACCAAAGGCCATAGCGCTAGCTAATTAGCCATCAGGCTGCGACAGTAAAGCGACACTCATCCCGAGAAGAAATATAGTTGCGCATCCCAGTTGGCCTACAGATTCACCCGGAGGGGAAATATATTTCGCTCACACTGCGCGTATCCGAGTATCGAGTTTTCGGCTAAGAAGTGGAGTTCTTCCACGAATATATAATTATCTCTTAGTAAATGTGTTAAATATTGTACGTCTGTAATTGTGTGTGTGTGTGTGTGTGTGTGTGTGTGTGTGTGTGTGTGTGTGTGTGTGTGTGTGCTGTGTGTTCAAGTGTGTGTTCAAGTCCTGCTCGTTCAAAATAAAGTCCTGTCCGTTCTCCAATCTGCGCTTCAAGTATCACAACCTAACCACATCCATTTACAATCTAGTTGTCTAACCTGCATACTATAATTGGTGAAATTATATTTAAAATAAAATCCAAATATGAAAAACATCAAAGAAACTGAAGTTAAAAATATTTTCTGTCAATAAACAGAAATGGCTTGAAATATATTATTCTAAATTTGAAATATTTCATTCTTCATAATTTTTTGTAAGAATTTTTCCCAAACGAGCTAATGTTATAACGATTACATGGAGTTTAGAGTTTTAGACGTTCTTTGTTTCGTTATTTAATTTTATAACTCGCACGTTGCCTTATTAGAGAATCTTTTTTAAAAAAAAAAGGCAAACTTTTGCTTTCTGTAAGCTTATCATTAAAATACATTTAAAATATTATTTTATTTATATTTATTTATTATTTACATTTTCTTAAAATAGATTTTTTTTTCTCAAATATGAGGTCAATACATTGCTATTGAATTGAATCCGAAATGTGCACGAACAATGACGTGCTAATTTCGCGTGATGCTCCTATTTATTTTCAAACGAGACAATAAATATGCAAAATGTTTTAAATAATTGCAGTGAAATATGCCACGAAATGAGGAAAAACTCTTCCATTATTTATCAAAATAGTCAAGGAAAAACTATTGACCTTACTCTGATGCGTAGTAAAGTCGTAAAAAATATAATTTAAAGTCAAATTTAGAGACAAGACTTTCACAACAAGCCGATTACAAAAGATTTTAATCAGGAAAAATGATTCAAAGAAACATCCTTAGAAAAGTTAAAAAGTAAAAGAATTTACTTTCCTTTAATATTTAGATTGTTGTTTTTGCTTTCCGACAAACATATAGTGCAAATATATGTACGAGTGTAGGGCTTGAATGGCTGAGTGACTAGCGCTCTGGCGCTCGGTACCACAGGTTTCCGGTTCTAATCCCGGCTGTGCCATGGATGTTTGTAGTGGTTCGGAATCCTTTTTAAACCTTAAGTCCCGTCTAATAGGATTATAGAGAGTTGCGCGGGCATTGTTACTCCGTGGCTTATTTTCAAGTTACATGCTCCCCCTGGGTAATACAAAGTGAGTAACGTCTGTGCAGCGCTTGCCTTAAGGCATCCAAGAAAGCTGTCTAAGTGTTTGCCAGCTGCATTAGAAATATATATATATATATATATTTCTTACGTGTGAATTTCAGAGAACTATTGCCACTGTTCATATGCCACTCCACATTGGGATTTCCTTGACACCCTAGCGGCTATCAAATTGTTCATATCTAATAGTTGCCCTATATAGGATGTTATTCGATTAGGGCCAGTAAAAGGGGTCGGAAATAGAGCAGAGAAGGGTATGCTCTGAAAAGGTTGCCCTTGTGGGGGGAGTAGATTTTGTTATTGTAAATAATTATTTTTCAATTAAATAATTTAATTAATAATTTTAGGTTTGATGGACGAGTGAATGGCGTTCTGTACCACAGATTTCGGGTTGGGGTCCCGGCGATGCTATGGATCCTAATAGTAGTGTGGAATTTACTTTAAAAGATAGGTGGCTGCCTAATACGACTCTAGAGAGTAGGATGGACAACACTACCCCGTAAAAAGAAAACATCTCAAGTTTCGGAATCTGCCACTGGACAGAAGGCCTTGGTCCAGAGAGTAAGAATACAAAAAAAAAAAAAAAAGAATTTTAAAATAATCTGGTAATATTTTTAATGAAAAATACAGTTGTCATCATAGTCTAACAATAACATTGTTAATCATAACAGTGTTGGTACAAAAACAAATAAATAACAAAAGTTAACGAATTCAAATAAATTCGTTTACAGAGAACGTGAATGGAAATCAAATTGCAGCAGTTCAACTGTCAAGAGTGAAATTCAGTGAATAACCTTCGGAAAATGACCTTTACTGCTTTAGTACATAAAAAGATTTATTATGTATAAAATTAGTTTTGCAATCCAAGAGGCAATCTTCCAGAGAATTCTAGAGACTGATGAAGAGCGACAGGTCATATTTTAACCTAATTTTGTCAACTTAGTTAATTAATATCGTATGTGTTTGGTATCTGATCAGCGATAAAGCTTATAGCTCTGATAAAGGTTGAAACCAAACTTCACCCCTAATGCAAAACACGCGCCGATACAAAAACACTAATGGATTGTTCTGTAGATGCTTTAGAAATGATACGGATCATTTAACTGTTTAATAATTGTACCAGGTAACGTATTTAAGAGTGAGAACCCGAAGTATTTAATGGCATTACGTTTGAATTATGTTTTTTGATATGCACAAAGTTATTACCTTAAACTTATATTCTCAATTAGCAATCTAGGATTGATACTAAAGTGTAAAGTGGATACGATTTAGCACTATATTATATTATTTTCTACACCTACAAAACTGTAAACTTATTCGTTTGATTTATTATTATTATTTCGTTATATAAGTGATTTTGAAATGTTTCGCTTGCATAGTTCGTTAACGGCTCGTTAAGCAGCCTTGCAGAATAGATGGTTGGAATACAATTGCGAGACAATAAAAGTATAACTGTAATGAATAAATAATGGTGGGTTTAACTTGTATATTTAGAAATATATGTAGCCATTGCGGTAATTTTTAAGTTTACACAGGCGACTAAAAATGTAATAAGATAATGAAATTGCTGTTGTTTCTCATCCCACTTGGTCGACAGAAACATCTAGACCAAGTCCATGAATCCGTGTGTTCTCAAAGAATGAAATATTTCTTAAACAGACGAGCCTGGTAAAGAGTAAAAAATATGCTTCTTGGTCTTGACCTTGACCTTGCTGTACCAAGACATGGGACCCCCAAAGGGAGAAGTCTGACTTTACCCCACCTGGTTATACCCCAAGCACTGGGTACCCATTTTAGTCTCCTTTTATTGGTCGTCAACAACAACATCTGGACATGAACCCGTGTCAAACCAGGTGTATGAGTCATGGTAAGGTGCAACTTCTTTTTTGTCCTTGACCTTGCGGCACCAAGACAAAGATGGGCATTGGGTACCCATTTTAATCGTGCATGGGGCTACAGTGGGGCTATTCTAACCGTCATCCACACGGGGGATAATGAATTAAAAAGCTAGCAATGAAGCACTTGAAACCTATTTATGTTCATTTATATTATATACACTCAAGAGCCAAAACATTATGACCACCCCTACATTTTGCAATGAACTCGCCTGGATGACGTGGAAGGCACGTGATCAGGTGGAAGTGGTATTTAACTGGTATTAAGTGGTGGTATTAATCCATGCCAAGGCGGGTTGAAGCTGTGTTGCGCACCAAAGGTGGGCCAACTCGTTATTAGAGAGTTTTTGCATACCGTATTTTGGACGTCCGTTTCTCCCTAGGGCTCATGCTCATTGGAAATTGCGCATGCGTATCTGTAATAATGTTTCATATGAGCATGCGCGCTAGGGGGAAAAGCTCAGGTGGTCATAATGTTTTGGCTCTTGAGTGTATATTCACGTATTTATATAAAGCCATTTATCAAAGCCTAGCTTTTGCAGTTAAATATATTTTATTGGCTGAGTGGCTAGCGCTATGGCGCTCGGTACCACAGGTTTCGGGTTCGAGTCCCGGCGGTGCCATGGATGTTTGTAGTGGTTCGGAATCCACTTTAAACCGTAGGTCCGGTACTAATTGGATCGTAGAGCGTTGCGGGGGCATTGTTACTCCTCGTCCGTGGCTTATCTTCAAGCCACACGCTCCCCCTGGGTAATGCAAAGTGAGTAACGTCTGTGCAGCGCTTGCCTTAAGGCATCACGACCAAGCTGTCTAAGTGTTTGCCAGCTGCATCGGAAAGGAAAAAAATATATCTTATTTTAAGTATGAATTAAATGAATTAAGTTCCTGTTACAAATAGTTCATTTGAAAAATCAAACGTTTAGATTGATCAGAAAAAAAAGAAAGTTGCAGACATTGAAAAACGTCTGTACAAACAAAGATGAATCCATTTTAAATGCAATGTACATATTAGCTTACATCTATACCGTTTGAGAGCATTCAACAGAGGATGCAAAACTGGAAGAAGGAATTGTGGTTAGCAAACTACAACTGATTTTGTTTTTATTTCCTATAAAGCAGGATACAGGTGCCCTTTTTAACTCATTAAAATAACTTTTATGATTGGAATGAACTGAAATGTTACTTTTTAGCATCTAGTTTTGATGATTGGGAGATTAATATTTCTGAATTCGTCTCTTGTTTCGTCGCATGTCAATCTACAAGCACAATGTAAAAAAAAATTTTCATTTTTAGGTCAAATATATATATTTTATTTCGTTCTAATGCAGCTGGCAACCACTTAGACAATTGTCTTTGATGCCTTAAGGCAAGTGCTGCACATATATTACTCACGTTGCATTTTTAGGTCAAATATATTGCCCCCGCAACGCTCACGATCCTATTAGGACCGGGACCTTTAAATTTCCGAAAACAAACTCCCAAATTGATTTGAACCCGATACCTAGGGTACCGAGCGCCATTCAGGCCCCTAGAAAATATATATTCAACGAATTTTTAATATTTAAAAATTTAGAATGATAGATAGCTTGAGGATAAATTTATTCTTGATTCTATCCTTTGCCGAAAATAACAAAATGGCTCCAAGTGGAATCTTTTTGATTCCATGCCATACCAATCTTATGATCTTTTTGATGCCTTTTTCCACGTCTGTGTTCTGTTCAGTCTGTGTTAAGTTAAATTAAAGGAATGAGTCTTGTTTAAGGTAATGAAATGGCTCATTTGATTCTAATAATTTTTTGTAAATTTTTTAAACAATCCAGAATTTAATTAGAATTAGGGTATGATTTTCTATAAAAAAACAGAAAAAACCCCAAGAGATTAAATTAAATCAATGTGAAATGTTTTTGTGTAATCATTTAAACTTAATTACTATTGAAATTTATAAATACAACTATCCAAATTATCTATTTTTAATAACCAAGCAAAATAGACTATTAATATGATCCTAAGACGATGTTTCTGTCCTTTGACGAAATTAACAAAATAGCGCCAAATGGAATCTTTTTTGATACCATGTTCTGCCTTAGCCATGTCTATATACTGTTCAGTGTATGTTAAGTTAAATTAAAGGAATTATCAGTTCTTGTTTACGGTAACGAAATGATACATTTGATTCTAATCATTTTCTTTAAATTCTTTAACCCATCCAAAATTTAATTCAAATTACGGTATGATTCATTTCTATAAAATATAAGAAAAGAAATACAAGAGATTAAGTTAAATTAACGTGAATTGTTTTTGTATAATCATTTGAAGTTAATTACCATTTAAATTTCAAGATTTGAAATTTATAAAAATAAATAATTTAGCTAGTCATATTTAATAAAAAATTAATCTGTTCCTATGATGATATTTCTATCCTTTGACGAAATTAACAAAATGAAACCTAGTGGAATCTTTTGATGCCATACCATGCCAATCTTATGATTTTTTCATGAATTTGCCATGTGTTATGTTTTGCCCAGTCTGCGTTAAGTCAAATTAAAGGAATTATAAATTCTTGTTTAAGGAAATGGAATGGCTCTTTGGATTCAGATAATTTTTAGTAAATTTTTTTAAGCAATACAGAATTTAATTCGAATTACGATAGGATTCATTTCTGTAAATAAGAAAAAAAAATCAAGAGATCACCCGTAGGTAGAAATCTGACTTGGCTCCGTGACGCTTTATAATCATATGGCACTGGGAACTACAACTCAACGTGGATTCCGAACGAGTACAAACATCCATGGCACGGACGCGACTCGAACCAGAAACTGTGCCACCTAGCGTGACACACTCGGCCATTAAAAGCATAAAGCAAATGTCCCAAAATAAATGTAGTCGGTAGGATTTGATTTGATTTGGTTTGTCGCTCAACGATCATCTTGTGCACACGAGGACTAAACAGACCGGGACCTATTGTTTAAAATGGATTCCGAACCACTAACAAACATCCACGCCGTCGCCAGGATAGGAACCTGGAGCCTGTCGGTAGATTTGAAGATTTTATAGACGGAAGATCAAAGCCTGTCGGTAGAATTTTAAGCGGAAAGATCACTATGGATTTCAAGTCCATCGCCTTAACCACTTGGCGGCTAGTACCACACTAAAGTTTAATTAACACTAATATGAAAAACCATAATTGCATATTTTTAAAAATATTTATTAGATTAATTAAAGTCTTCCACAAACATTAAGGATAAATCATTAGCTTTATGCATTTACTTACGCAGAAAATGGTAAACCTTGTCCCTACCCTTCAAATTTTTATCTTAATGGAAGACAGTAAAAGCAAACTATTCATAATGCTGTCAACTGCAGATACTGATAAAACAGATAGTATAGTTTTACCTCCACAAAACCCTGCATATTACAGTCAGTATTCCTTTATATATTAACCACCTGAGGGCCCTAGACTAAACCTCTCTCTGCGCTGGTATCGCTCGAAATGGGCTTTGAGGAACTTCCCTTATTGCTGCGACGCGAGCGATTTTCCGGAGATCTAATAAGAGTTATGTGTCCATTAATAGCTGCCGCGGTCTCTTTTTTTTGGAACATTTTCGTTCCGTATCTGCCATTTAAGAAGGCCGAGACGGAGAGCAAAAAAAATGGTTCTATTGATGCGGGGATGATAGGTGTTCTTAAGAGCTGGAAATGAAGGGCTTTTAAGAAGGAACCATTTCATGGACACTTATCGGTTGCGATATTAGTTTTGTGCGCTAACTTCCATATTGGTAATTGTAAAATGTTAGGTCAGATGAAATGGGTAATGGTATATGATGTACCAAATTTAGCTCTTTAACTTGTTTGAGTATGGACTTTGGATTGCATATGAGTCACAAGTTTCTTTGAATAATAGATTTTGATTAATGCCAAAAACTAAGACAAAATAACAGGTAGCTGATGCTTCTCTTCTGACTTACTTCAATGGTATATATTGTACCAAACTTGGTCCTTTAGTTAGTTTGAGTATGGATTTTTGATTACATATTAGTCACAATTTTCTTTGAATAACAGAGTTTTGTTTACTCTGAGGCTCCAACCGAGGTGTAATCACAGCTCGCTAATGTTTTTCTTGCGACTTACTTCATCCTATACCCATTTGATTCAAAAAATACAATTGGTCATATTTCTTTGGACGGATTGTCATACAAGATGATCCAGTTTTAGACTTATTTCTAAAAATTTTTTTTTTTATCATATGTTTAAATGGGATCATATGTTCGAGTGGCTAGAGCTCTGGCGCTCGGTATCACCGATTACAGAATGGTTACCACTCGGTGCCTCGAATCCCGGTGGTATTATGGATTTTTGTAGCGGTTTGAAATCCACTTTAAACAATAGGTCCCAATCTAATTAGCCCTCGTGTGCAAAAACTGACCGTAGAGTGACACATCAAACATACATTTAAATGTCAGAAAAATATTTTTCAATATTTTCCAGATTAGGAGATTCAAATCCTTTCAAATAGCAAGTTATAACAGATAGGATACATGCCTCCGTAATTAACTTTATATTTACGATAATATGGTTATATTTTAAAATTGGACTAAACAAAGTACACGTATATATTGCTGAATAATATAAAATGTACAAACCTGTTTGGGTCAATATGTGTATAACGTTTTTGGGGCATCAATATTTAAAAAACCCATCCTTTTGGCTAATCACTTTAGGACTTGGTTACTATAAAAATCGCATCAAATATTTATTAAATTCAAGTAATATTATGCACCAATTATTTATTTGTTTCTAATTATGGTATATTATATTATATATATCAAAAATGAGATTACATATGATATGCAAATACATATGATTACATATGATATGATTTTTGAGAATGTTTTTTCCTTTTACATGGCCCTCGTTCAAGTTACGATGAATGCATGAAACCTGTTATCATCGTAAGTTTGCGTCTTTTCTAGGTTATAGTTAACAAAACATGCAATGCAATACAAATGCCATCACACAAAATATGAAAATAGACAAGATGAGTTGAAATTAAATACTGATAACCAATATTGAAGAAATTTCGTATTAATGAAAAAAAAAATTACGTAGCGGTTTCGTCGCTATAAATATCTGGACTTTCTGGAAAGTTAACCAATATCCTTGACAGCGTCGTTCAATATATTGTTTTGTTTGGAAATATATCAGAAAATTCGTTGTCAAAACAACATTTTATCAAAAATAAAAAACAAACATCTTTAAATTATTTTATCTTTAACTTAAAATAAATATGTTGTTATTATTTATATTTAAAATTACGAATTATTTCTAATTTCTTAAAGTCAATTTCTTAAATGCAAAATTGGACAGGGTACAGCGTTTACACAGAGTTGAAATATCCCAGTTTGCGAAAATATAGCGATATAAAACGCAAAATATTATATGATGTTTACATGTGAATTTCATCTAGTTCATCTGTAATATAGATTTTGTAAATTCAAAGAGTATTATAGATAGAAGAAATCCTGTAATTAAATAATATAACATTATTTTATAAAATACACAGAGTTACAAAAATTTTTATATTACATAACAAGAAAGTTTTCAACTACTTACTAACGAAATTATTATTTCTGAAATACAATAAATACGATCTTATGTTTCTATTTTAGATGGAAAATTTGCTTTCATATATCGCATGATTGTGCTGTTTTGAACAAAAAAAATTAAGTTTTCAAAAGAAATCTGAAATATTGCATTATATTATTAATTTAAAGAAGGAATAAGACGAAATAATAAATTTAATATTTATGAAACTTTTCGAAAAGTAGTTGAAGTTTCATCGAGAAAGAGTTAGATTGTCTTTTGAACATTACTTATTTATCTGTTCCAAAGTAGTAAGTAAGTAACAATACATTAAGAACAGGTTTATTTGTTATAAAGTAAGACAATAGCATTGTGTATCGCCATAACTGTCAGCTTGCTTTCTCGATGTATCATTTCTAACTATCACATTGTGTGTACCAGATTATTGTTTGAGCACCATATTATTTATTAATAGTTAGTTTCTTTCTTTGTATAGAGGCTTTTGTGTATTTGTCACACAGTGCCAAAGACTATACAGTGGAACTAAAATATTTCTTGAGAAGATGATTTGAATTGCTAACATGAAGATTAGTTTCTAACATTATTTATACATTATATTTTGCATTTATAATATTATATTTTGCATTTATAACAAAATTATATTTTGCATTTATGATAACATATTTTTGAATTTATAACATTATATTTTTCTATTTATGATAACATTATATTTTGCATTTATAACAACATTTTATTCCGTGTTTATGATAACATTAAATTTTGCATTTAAGACAACATTATATTTTGCATTTATAATTTAGGGATTTAAAAATTTCTGCAATTTCAAAGAATAACAGCTGACTCTTTATGTTTATCGAAATCAAATAAATAATCATCAAATAAAAATTCATAATAAAAAAGATATACTAAAATACAATAAATAGTAATACAATAAGAATAGAAGAGGAAAAAATTGGAGATATTTTCCCCTCTGCATTTAGAAGTACTTTAGCGTCATAAACTGTCTATATATAGGACTTTTTATAGGTTTTGAACGATGTCTATGAAGGGACAACGTTTTCTCATTACTATCTCAAGTAAATACATTTAATCTATGGAAGTTTGATTAATCTATTTTGTTAATCTAATTAGTCAAAAAAAATTCAGATGTTCGAATATCACAGAATTGTTAAATTCTAACTCCAATAATGAATGTTCTAATCTTTAATTTCTTAGGTTGTTGATTTTTTTTATTGAATGTATATTGTTATTCAATTTCATTTAATTTATTTTATTTTTTTATTTTACTAATTTTTTAATCCATTTTTATTTATGTCACAATTCAAATGCTTGGCTACTACAACAGTCATTTTTCTGTTTTGTTCAGTCTATGAGAGACTGAACAAAACAGAAAAAATATATGCCATATCTCTATTTTGAACCTGAAGAAAATTTGAGCCAGTTTGTATCAAAATAGAAATTATGTTTTATTTTTTGTACATTCTGTAACACTTTTTTACGTTCACTAACAAATATTATATATATATATAAATATATAAAAAGATACATCTCGTATTTCTTGAAATTTAATTTTGGGAACAATGTCATGTACACTCTTTTCTTTAGAGGCGTGAAATGAGAACCAGAATAAAAATGAAATAAATTTTCTTCCACTTCAACCGGATTCTGTATCAACACGCTTTGAAGTTCAGACACGTAATAGAAATAAAGTAAGACATGTTTTCGGTCTTAAAGCATGATTCTTTTATTTCGATATGTGTCTGAGTGGGAGGTGGGGGTGTATTTCTGAAATTTTACTGAAGGTAAAGAAAGGAAAAAAAAAAATAATAAATAAAATATAGTAAAATGATTTTTTTCTTCATAATATGTTGTACTGTTTTAGTTCTTAGAAATATTCTCCTCAGTCTAATAAAAAAATAAGTAAATTAAAGTAAAAAGTAATGTGATATCTCTGCCATATTAAATTTTTTAAATTTATAATTGAATTTAGATTTGTATGGAATAAATAAAAAAAAAATTGAAAGCAAAGGAAAATTATTACAAATTACATGTTGTGATTTTTTATTTTGAAAGTTTATAAATATTATAAATAAAGTTATTAAAATATTGTAATTCTAATTATTACTAAATTCTAATATTACTCAAATTCTAGTGCAGATGTTCTTATATCACCGTACAGTTAAATTCTAACTATATTGATGAATCTTATAATCTTTAATTGATTTTTTTATTGAATGTATATTGTTATTCTTTTATTTTTATTTATATCTCAATTCAGATGTTTGTCTACTATAACAAATTTAGATCTCAAATACTTCAACTACATTTTCTAATGCTTTGTTCAGTTTTTTATATAAAGCCATATCTCTATTTTGAACCTGAAGAAAAATTTGAGCCAGTTTGTATCAAAATAGAAATTAGGTTTTATATATATATATTTCTTTTGTGTATTTCTTAACGCTTTTACGTTCGCTAACAAATATTATATATATAAAAGATACATCTCATATTTCTTGAAATTTAATTTTGGGAACAATGTCATGCACACTTTTTTTTCTTTAGAGGCGTGAAATGAGAACCAGAATAAAAATGAAATAAATTTTCTTTCACTTCTGTATCAAGACGCTTTTTGAAGTTCAGGCACGTAATAGAAATAGAGTAAGACATGTTTTTGGTCTTAAAGTAGGATTCTTTTCTTTCGATATTTGTGTCTGAGTGGGGGGTGGGGGTGTATTTCGGAAATTTTACTGAAGGAAACTGACAGGATAGAAAAATAATAATAAACAAGTAATATGAAAAAAAAAAAAAAAATTAAGTCAATTCCTACTTTTCTTTCACTCTATTGCAGAAAGTCCTTTATAAACAATTTTCATTCGTTTTTAAGTTTATCTGGCGCCATTTATTGGTAGATATATGCAACTTACATGTAAAAAAAAACTAAAATTAATTAATTAAATTTAATTACTGAATTAATATTTGAAAAACTGTATTAACATCCAGTGTCATCCACTACAAGTTCAAAAAAAAAAAAAATGTGTTTGAACTTGAGTGGATGAATAAAAAAAGTATTTTATGAGCGATTGAAAATTTGAACAAGATAAATATAGGGAGAGTGTGAGCTAATAGAAGGAATTGAATAATAAAAAATGTAGTAAAGTGATTTTTCCTTCATATTATGTTGTACTCTTTTATTTCTTAGAAATATTCTTCTCAGTCTAATAAAAAAAAAAAAAAAATTAAAGTAAAAAGTAATGTGATATTCCAGACATATTAATTTTTTTAAATTTATAATTGGATTTAGAATTGCATGAAATAAATAAAAAAAAAAAGTGAAAGCGAAGAAAAATAATTACGAATTACATGTTGTGATATTTTATTTTGAAAATTTTTAATTATAAAGTTATTAAGATATTAGTTAGTGTCATTTATAAAGACGTTATTTAATTGCTAAGAGTGTAAAAAAATATATTTTGCTTAAAATTTAAAAAAAAAAAAAAATTATTATTTATTATTTTGAAAAAAAAAATATATATGTCAACTTTAGTACGTTAAAAAAATGCATTGAAAAATATCCAATTAAGTCATTTGATACATAATCATTTGATTAAATGCTTTAAAATATTTTAAATTTAATGAAATAAATAAAAAACTGAAAGTAAAGGAAAATAATTACGAATTGTGTCTTTATTTTGAAAATTTTTAAATATTATAAAGTAGTGTAAACATTATTTAGTTTCATTTATAAAGACGTTATTTAATTGCAAAGAATTTCTATTCTGTTTAAAGTTAAAAATTTTGAAAAACAATAAATATCAAAATGTAAGATGAAACGCATTGAAAAATATCCAATTAAGGCACTTGATACATAATCATTTGATTAAATGAAAATAAAATTTAATGAAATAAATAAAAAACTGAAAGTAAAGGAAAATAATTACGAATTGTGTCTTTATTTTGAAAATTTTTAAATATTATAAAGTAATTTAAATATTATTTAGTTTCATTTATAAAGACGTTATTTAATTGCAAAGAATATAAAAAAAAATCTATTTCTGTTTAAAGTTAAAAAATTTTGAAAAAAACAATAAATATCAACTTTAGTATGTAAGATGAAACGCATTGAAAAAATATCCAATTAAGGCATTTGATACATAATCATTTGATTAAATACTTTAAAATATTTTTAAATTTAATGAAATAAAAAAAAATTAAATCAAAGAAAATTAATTACGAATTACATATTGTGACTTTTACTTTGAAATATTTTAAAATATAATCAAGTTATTAAAATATTACCTAATCATTTATAAAGTTATTTAATTCCTAAGAACATAAAAAACTATTTTACTTAAGACCTTTAAAAAAAAATTAATATAAACTTTATTACGTAAAAGGAAACGCATTGAATAATAACCATTTAAGGCATTTGATGCATAATCAATTGATTAAATGTTTTAAAAATTTTATCATTAAAAAATTATCTGGAAAAAAATAACAAAACCAAATTGATAAACTGTTTATTTAAAACTAAAGAGAGAAAAAAAAAAACATACTGGCGTATTCAAAACCATATACAATTCACTAAATATTGTAAATCATTTAAATGTTTATCAAAAAGCAACACAAAAATTTTAACCAAATCAAAGTAATGCTTTGTTTATTAACAAAAAATACCGTAAATGGCTAGTAAGATGATGACATTTAGATAGTGGATACTTTTTAGACATTGTAAACATTTAACAACGACTATTTCTTTTTAAATAAATAATTACATCAACGTTTACACGTTCTTTAAAATGTTATCAAATTTGGCCTTGACCAGCAACTTTGGTGTTCTATGAAAACTTAGCACAGAGTTTCCTTATGAAAATGTATGTCAAAGTAACGCAAGTTTTTCAAGGAAATAAAATGAAAAATAACTTTATGATTGAAAATTAACAACTATTTATCATATTATATTTTATTACATATATTATTTTGTTATTAAACATATAATGGGAAATATTTAATTACATAAAATTCATCTTCAGGGAAAATAAAGAAAATTACGCATAAGGTACATTTGATTAGAATAATAGAAATCAACGAATTATAAATTTGTATCGTTTAATGTTAGGTGACGGTTACAGTTTTGCCAGGCAATTGTAATATAAATAAAGTGACATTGTACATAAAATATAACTAAAACGATACGATGACTTTTATTTGGACTTAAAAATATCATCATCATTGTCGCAACAGGCCCATCCTTGGACTTAGGCCGTCTACTTACTGACAGATTTCGAGAGGGAGATGGTTTTTTATTTTCTTTTTAAGAGTTGATTTATTAGCCCTACGTCCAAAGTTCTACTGTCATATTAGACCGGGATTTACAGTTTAAAGTGGATTCCAAACCACTATATAAGCATTCATGGCTCCACCGGGACTCGAATCTGAAATCCGTGGCACTGAGGGCTAGTCACTAGGCCATAAGACCCCAACTACAAAGATAAAGATAAAAATAAAATAAGTGTCATCTGTAGATGTAATGGTGATTTGTAATGGTGCAGATGTAATGGTGTAAATCTGTAGATGTAATGGTGTAGATGTAATGGTGCAAGATTCTTAAAGGGCTTCATGGCTGAGTGACTGGCGCTCGGTGCCACAGGTTTCGGGTTCGAGTCACTGGAGTGCCCTGAATGTTTGTAGTAGTTCGAATCCACTTTAAACCGTTGATCCCGGTCTAATATGACTGTAGATTATAGGGCTGACAAACTACCCTGTAAAAAGGCATATCCTGTCTCGAAATATGCCAGTAGGCAAACGGTCTTGGCCTATCATGGGGCTATTACGCCAATGAAAAAGAAAACTATTAAAAGTACTTTTATTCCAGGTATCTTTATAAATAGAATACACGTTCTCAAAAAAATTATTAAACTGTATAAAGACAACAAAGTAAGTAATTAAAATAAATAAAACTTTTTTTATAAAAAATTACTCTAAGAACATGGAAACATTTTCTATGGATAATAAAAATAAAAATATTAAAGATTAAGAATTTTTCAAAATTGATGTTTTTATTATTTGGAGTATTATGAGTAAACATTTTATTCATTAATGATTTTTTTTTTCGTTTTCCTGTAAGATATTGTATTATATTTAAAAAAATTTTCTAATGTAAATAAATAATTAAATAAATGTTTATTAAAATATATAATCAAATATTTATTAATAAAGAATCAAACTAAATTTTTTCAAAAAATACTTTAAATATTTATCTGGTAAAATAACACATTATTTCAAAACATTTATTGAAATGTTAGTAATTGCTTAAGTTAAAATAGAAATTTCTAAATTGTTAGAATACAATTGGGATTAGAACTATCGAAAAATTTATTTCTTAAAATTTTTATTAATAACTAAAGTCAAATATTGAAATTTTTATATCAGTATAAACAGTCCCATTGTAATGAATCATAAACTCAAACTCTAATTCAAAATAAATTTTTCATGCTACAAAAAAAAATTCTATCATCTTCTGCAAAATAATAATGGATAAAAGTTCAAGTCACTTTATACTCATTTTTTTGACAAGAGAAATATAGATAATTAAAAACATTAAATTTGTTTTTCATTTGATAAATTATTAAATTATGGTAAAATTAAATATTCAACATGTCAGATTTAGTAACTGCATATTAATAATGTGTAAATTATTATTACTGAACAGTTACAAAATTATCTATCTCATCAATGGAAGATTTAAAAGAATTCCATGTCAAAAATAGAGGAAATATGGTTTCAATGTATGATCAAATATACAGTATATCATGCACTCTATCTTTGAGGAATTTTTGCCACACTTCTATACAATTAGACGTTACCTCCATTGTGATATTTATGCAGCCAGTTCAGAGTAGATTATTATACAGATTATCTTAATACTCATTACAGTAGTCCTAGATTACAGCATTATATGTTGAAATAAAAAAAAAAATAATATATTCAAACAGGTAGAAATATATTATCAAAATTCTCATTTGAATTGTCCTTTAACGACAAATATTAAATAAATAAATTTAAATTAAATAATTTAAGTATATATTTCTATGTCACGAATGGAAAAAAATATGGTTTCAATATCATATCAACTATACAGTATATATCATTTACGTTATCTTTGAGAAATTTCTGCCTCCATAAAGAGAAGATTATCTTCACTGTGAAAATATGTATGCAGCTAACACGGTATAGGTTTCATATAACGTAATAAACAAGTGAAAAATATTAAACATTTTTTCTCATTACATAACGAAATATTCAGAATCCAAAGTGTCTAATATATATATTAGAATAAAAAAATAACATATTCAAACAGGCAAAAAAATATTATCAAAGTTTTCACATTTGATTTTTATTCCACGAACGATAAATAACACATAATTAAATAAATTTAAATAAAATAATTTAAGTAAATATGCCTAAGACATTAATGGAAAAAATATGATTTCAATATCAGATCAAATATATATGGTATATCGTGTACAATACCTCTGTGAAAATTCTGCCACACTTTTACATAACGAGACATTATCACCATTGTGATAATATTTATGTAACCAGTTCATATAATGTATTAAGCAAGCGAAATATTAAACATTTTGTATTTAAAGGATGAAAATCAAAGGCATCTAATCAGAATGCATCTCAGAATCCAAAGCATCTAATATACGTTGGAATAAAAGAAATCCCATACTCAAACAGGTAGAAAAATATTATCAAAAATTTCATTTGAAGTTCTTTCCTTGGACGACAAATAACAGAAGAATATAAAAAAAACAACAAATAAAACACCAGAATGTCAACCGTAACAGAAGTTCGACATTTCGCTGTTCTGATTTGACCACTCAATACTTCTGCCACTCGGGTTGAGATCTTTGACACTTGTCCAAGAAGCAACAAAAGAAATTAAAAAAAGCAAAACTAACTTTCCATCTGATGAAATTCTTGATGCAATCGTACATCTCAGAAACTGATCGACTCTTTAATTACTGCCTCCACAAAAGAATGCTACAGGCAAAGAAATGGTTTAATGGACGCTTAATCATTTTTTAATGGATGGGATTTTAATTAGCAGGGAAAGTGCTCAAGGTATTGAACTTGGATCAACGATTTAATGAAGATTTGGAAGAATACTTTCAATTTTTTTTCTGGTTTTCTGTTTCTTTTTGCAAAGATTATTTCAGCACTATTGAATTTGTTCGTTTATTTTTAGTTCGACAGCCGTGAACTTTGAAAAGTTTCAAGAGGGCTTAGTCAAGTTTTATTATTATTATTATCATTATTGAATCAACTAAAAATTAGTGACTGTATCAATAGTTTAGTGTCAAACGACGATTTTAATAAAATTTAGCTCTCACTATCTAAGGTATATTATATAAAAATTATGAGTAGTTGCGAATCAGAAGATATAAAATTTGCAAATTTGTAAAGTAAAAATTGTCAAATTATTATTATCACTGAATCAAGATAAAAATTAGTGACAATGTCAATAGTTTAGTGTAAAACGACGATTTTAATTAAATTTAGCTTTCCCCTCTCTAAGGTATATTATATAAAAATTATAAGGAGTCGTGAATCAGGTGCACAGAAAATTTGTAACAAAAATTGTGGTTTTTCTTCTTATTATTAAGTAATAATAAGAAGAAAACCAACAAGCTACGGTTATCTGCTGCTTTGAGACCTACGGTTTAATGTGAATTCCGAGACACAAACAAACATCCCCCTACCACCAGGATTCGAACCTGAAGCCTGTGGTACCAAAGGCCAGAGTGCTAGCCAATCGGCCACCACCCGAGAGGGAAGTATATTTCTGCGCACCCTGAACGTACCTGAGTACTGGGTTTTCCGCTTGAATATACGAAACTATAATTATATATCTTTAAATGTGTTAAATATTGTACGTCTCTAATTGTGTGTGTGAGTGAGTGAGTAAATAAAAAAGCTGTGAGTTCTACGATCTGAGCCTCATGTATCACAATCTAACCCCATCCAGCTATAATCGACATTGCCCAACCTGAACACTAAGTCTTGTATCTACAAATTTCAAACGTTTAGGGATAGAATTTTGCTTCAATTTATAGATCTTCCTACCATTAAAACAGACTTTCAATGGGTCAAGAACCCATTTACTGAAAGTGCAAAAAACGAATCATCTTTCGATTGCAGTTAAAGAACAGCTAACTGACATGAGAGGAAGAACAAGATTACAATACGAATCTAAAGGAAATCTCTTTATAACGGGTGGATCAGATTGGAAATCGAATATTCAGATTTAGTAAGCATAACAAAGGATGCAATCTTACCATTTAGTTCTGCATTGCTTGTGAATAAATTAGATTCAGAACCAGATCTTGGGATTCCTTTAACGGAAGAGCATCAACCTGATTTTCCGATATTACTAAACATCTGATTTTATGTTTAACCATCGTAAATGTCACTTTTGCTGTGATTTTATCTCATGCATTTTTTGTTCTGGGCATTGAATACAAGAAGAAGTTAACATATGTCAGCAAAGTGCAACGATGCATTACTGCAGCTTTCCTTCACATTGCACATGGCATTCTGCAACATTCGTGAACAGAATTAGATGATGGTTTGATATTCCAAGTGCAACCAATGGAACACTCACAATTATACTACAGTATTAAAAGAACTTTATTTTTTTAGAACGTATTTTTAAGAACGTATTTTTGTATTAAAAGTGAACTATTATTCATTGCCCTTTTATGCTACAGCAGTGGATTCCAAGCCATTACGGGATATATGAAATGAGCAGGCTGATATGTTTGCCAAGAATGGATCACAAATGATGCAACCTGATCCTCCTTTGCCCTTGCGGCATATAAGGTGATATATATATATCTATTAAATCCAACCATTTCAACCGGTACAGAGAGAAGGTTTCTGATAAAAAGTGGAATTTCCAATTGAATAAGTCAACAAGAATTCCCAATTAGTCTTACTATATTGGGCTGCTCGTCGATTAATGACTAAGAGATCGGAGACGGGCATGCGATAAAACATTTTTATTCAGCAAACATTACAATTTTTTTCAACTATCTGGGTACAAAATAAAAGATGTTCATTAATTATATGGTTCTTGGCAAGAACTCGTGGTCTATAGCATATACTGTTTCAGAACTGAGGGGGTGTGCGATTCGAAATTTAGCAAACGAAGCCAAATTGAAAATTCCAGTGCCTACGCTGAGAATGGGCACTCTTTAATTCTGTAGACAGGGAAGCCTTTTCGTTTGGCTAGAGGAGGAGGTTGCAAATAATTTTTGTGTTGCTCCGTAGGAGATAACTGTTCACAATTGCGCTAACAAAATGCATTGTAGCAGGGTTTCAATGGTTCATCACGAGTAGCATTGAATCTACTACATATTTGCCATTGAAATGAAAAATGACTTTGTACATGTTAGGGCCGGATATACTTGTGGTCTTGATTCAGTGTTGTACAGCAAACAGCCGAAACCACAAAAAAAAAAATCTCAAAGCGAGCGGTTCAATCGGTGCCGGATTATAGAAAGCACTGTATCATCAAATGCCAAATAAAAGAGCGGTTGCAGTACTTTGAGAAAAAAAAAAGGCCAATGAAAAGTATTTTTTGTTGTTGAACATTGGTCGGCATCATGTCCTACTTATATATATCACGAGCAACCCGCAGATATGCGATGGGCGAGGAAGTTCATATAGAAAAAAACTTGGGAAACACCCTTAAGCAGCCTGACTGTGAATGTGAGAAGCTTTAAGCACATTGTCCCGTCGAGTTTCATATTATCTGAAAGCAGTAATTTCAAAGGAGATTCGAACCCGTGCTCTCTTGCACTTTAGTTGCCCACAGTACAAGTTAGGGCCAGATATGCATGTGGTCATGGTTCAGTGTGGTTCGTGGATAGAAATTAAATTATTTCTTAAAATAAATACGCAATGTTTAGCTGCCATATTTATTAAAATTGCAAAACAGCACTGCGCAACTACAACACATAACACACAAAACAAAATTATATCACAAATATTAACAAACTCACCTTTAAAAAGCCAGTTAGTTTAAGGGTCTTTTTGTATTTTTCTGCAATGTGGACTGAGCCACGAATCGGGCATTAAAAAATAGTAAAAATAAGAAAAAGTAATTAAATTTGTACCATTTTATGTCTACTCACTAATATTTGAGAAATTACACTCCCAGTGAGATTTATCACGTTTTCACAACCTAACTTATACATCTTGACGCAATTTGGGGGGTATGCAGAAAAAGAATAACTACCGAGCTGAGTTTGTTTTTGTGTTTTTTAATTTTTTGCTTCTATATTGGTGTTACTACAATATTTATACACCTTTTGTAATTTATAGTTTTTAACTGTTTATTATATTTTTTTTTAAAATTGAAAATTCGAAGGAAATAATCCACCTTAAATGAGGCAGAAAATAAACTCAAAACATCTCAGACACATTAAGAGATTCCTGGTTGAGAAAAGAATTTCGATCTTAAGTCGGTTTTCACAATACCAGATTAAAATGTGTATTTTAAAAGCATTGTGACCGTGTTTAAAAAAAAAAAAAAGGAACTTTTATTTAATTAAGAAAATAATAATAAGCAGGAACTATAACAATGGATTTTAGTGAGTTGTCGAAAACCATGGAAAATCATCATTTGTTTAAATCGATCACCAGTTTGAATGACTATTACAGACGTAAGAGGTAAATAAAGCTGCTAAAACTCGTAAAGATACCGTCGCTGAAATGGCATTTAAAATATCAAAAGCAATAAATTTTGTATTGTGTAAAGAATATTTTTCTATTCTAAAATCTTCTCTTTCCATCTTCTGTACAGTGCTTTTAACGAGCACCAAAAAACATAAAGGTAAAAAAAAAATATATTTAGTACAGAAAAACATTTCAGAAATGGTAGACTAATTTAAAATACCTCAAAAATATTAATTTTTATTTATAACATTAAAAAACCTTGAAAATAATTTAAAATATCAAAAGAAGTCTTTTGTAAAACTTAAATGATATCATGTAATATTTTCATTATTTTTAATTTTATTTACATATTTTATATATACATATGCATATATATACATATATGCACACACACAGATTATATATATATATATATTTTATATATGCGTAAATTGCAAAAATATATTGATTTCTTTATTAATCAGACACAGAATTATGACAATTTATTTTTAAATTTTATTTTTAATTATAATTAAGTAATTTTTTAGAAATTTATCGTCAATATATAAAGAATAAAGTGATTATAAACACCCACGGGAATTGCCAATTATACCATTTCGAAATAATATATTTGAATTTTGTCTGCAAGTTTAACATTTTATAATTAAATTATATGAAATAATTTTTTCAGAATTTTAATAAAACTATTAGATTAGCATTTGCTATCTATATACAGTATAAACTGCTAATTATTAAAACATAACATCTATTAATATTTCATTTAGCCTCTTCAAATAGTAAAGTTCAAAAGTTCAAATTAAATATTTTACTTAAGGAATTTTAAATTACTGTAAAACAATATATTCTCAAGAAGACATTTACGTTTACAAAATGTTTTTTTCTAGAAAATGCATAATTTAGAAAAATGATAAATTATGCATGTAAACATGAATTAAAAGAATGTTAACAAATTATTCATCTGAAGAAAATTTTTCCCAAGGCAGTTTTTTAATACTGAATAACAAAAAAAAAAAATATATATATATATATATATAAAGATAAAAATAAAATGTTAAAATAAATATTTTTTTCAATTTCGTAAAATGGCATTTTGTAAATAGTAAAAAAATATATTTGTACACTACATGGAAATTATTACATTAAAATCGTTTACTAACATATGAAATTCTTTGAAGTCGAAGCTAAGCTAAGCAAGAGAATTTGAATTATTTTATGAATAAATACATTATAAGAAAAACATGCAAGCATTAGAAAATATTTTTTTTTATCAAGATGTTTTTTCCCTTTAATTCGAAAAACATGTTTAAATGCAGCCTTTTTAAGCTTTCTGTTTGTAAAAGTTAGTTTGCATTGAAAAAAATGTACATCAAAGCATCTTAGATGTTAAAATGTTATGATTTCCGTGCATTTGAAAAAAAAAAAGTTACAGTAAATTATTCAAAAGGAAAAAATATTACAAAACATGTAATTATAGCTGTAGCGTAAAAGCGTTAATTATATTTATTTCTAATATTAAAGATGAGAAAAAAAACTTTTTCATGTTATATATAAACAGAAATGCTAAACACAAGTTGCGAAAGAAAAAAAAGGGTAGCAAATGTGATTAAAAAACATCATTAACTCTTTTTAAAAAAATAAAAATGATTTCGAATTCGTTTCGACTTTTGCAAAAATGACTTATTAAATATTTAACTCCGAACTATTTTTGTATTATTTTGTGCTCACCTACGCTAAAGTACTTATAAAGATAGTTTATAAATAAATAATCAGAAAATAAATATACATAAAATGTTTTTTTGGAATTAAATTTGACGGTTTTTAAAAAGTTTCGAATATTATTAATAAGGTCCTATAAAACTGGAGAACATAAAATATATTGAATATTTCCTTTTTAATCAAATAAAAAATTAATTTAGAAAAAATAAGAAAAAAAAAAATTGTAAAAATAATTTGATTATTGTCAGAAGGAATATGATGTTGCTTTAGTAAGTTTTTGATGTTGCTTTAGTTTGATAGTTTTTGATGTTGCTTTGTTTATAACAATTGATGAAAATGAAGTATTTGATGTTGCTAAAAAAATAAATAGTAATTGTTTTTGAATGTTTTGACGTTTTTTTAAAGTAAGTTTTATTGATAAGTTGCTTTGTGATTTGGTGACAAATAGTTGAATATTTGATAATCAATTAAATATTTTAGACAAAATTAGAAAAAAGAGTATTTATAGAAAAATTAATATGACGTTGCTTTACAAGTTGTCTATATTGCTTTATAATGAAACATTTTGATAAATGACGTTTATAAGAAGGATAACTACGTTCAGTTTATAACAATTGATTTAATCGATGAAATGAAAATGAAGGACATTAAATTGTAATGGACATTTGGGTATGAATTGCTAAAGTTCCATAATAAAACAAGTAGAATTGCTGATTATTGAAAAATGATCTAAAATATGAATATATCCGAACAGTTATACAAAATGTGTTAACAAATGAAAGAAAAGTAATGATGTTGTTACTGGGCAATCATGCAAACGTATTGAAAAGTCTATAACAAGCTTTTTATACCACATTCAAAAAGCTGTGAAATGTTCATTCCACATAATTATTCTTATACATGGTGGAAAACATGCATAATGCTTTGATAGACACGAAGATATTTCTGCATTAATATGTTAATGCAAATAACAAAAATATTCTCTTTTGATTTTTTTTTCTAACCAACAAATTATACTTTCTTTTAAAAGTAAAAAAATGCCAGAAAAATTAAAAGTGAAATTTTATTTTAATTAAAAATAATTAAAAAATAAAAAAGGACTGGACGATGATCTGACATAGACAATAAAAAGTATATTAATAAATCATAGATATGATTTTAGCATATGTTTTAGTAACAATTAAATATTACCAAAACTATGCATATATATTTTAAATCTCAACTGTATTGAAAATTTAAAATAGAAATAATTTTTTGTATGTATAAGCAATAATAGTTTTGAACGATTTTTTGTATCTATATAACGATAGTTTTGAGCGGTTTTTTTTTTTGTATCTGTGCAACGATAGTTTTAAGCGATTTTTTGTATCTATTCAAGTGAAAAATGCAATTTTAAAATATGTAAACTGCATTTAAGAATAAATTCAATTTTAGACGATGTTCAATCGCACAATGCATGTATAAAAATACTCTAAAAATTAGTTTTTTTCTCATGATTAATTTCAAGAAATCATACCGATGAAAATAATAATTAAAGCACATAAATAAATATTGTTATTAATCAAAAAAACAATTACAAGAGATAAATATTTTAAAAGTAAATATACTAAGAAAAAATTATATAAATATATGTGAGAAAAAATATAATAAGATTAAATTAACCATTATTGAACAAACAATATTTTCCTAAAAGTTTTGAAAATATTTTGCTAGTATGTAACCATTCTTTTTTATTCAATTGTAAGGAAACATAAATTAAATTTGCAGACAAAATTTACATCTAACAATACAGACGTTAAAACTTGTTTCTTTTTTGAAATTTTATTAAACCATAAATAAAAATCATATCTTAAACAATGGAGAAAAATCAATACTTTCAATGTAATGTAGGTTATAAATTGCAACAAATTTGAGCTTTTAAGAATGATTTGAACAATACAATAGAAAAGGAGAAAAATGTAGACCAAATAATCTATAAATATCAATTTCAAAGGTCAACAATTGTTTACTGTTGAAACCTATATTTGAGGGAAAATTTTAAACTTTATTTTTTTATTTATAATTGAAAATAACGATTTTAAAAATAAGAATACAAAATAATTATTCAAAAAAAATTATTTAATTTTTTTTTTAAAATAAAACAAATATTTTAAAATGTTTTAAATCATACAGAATAAAAAAATTTTCATTTTCGTATCAACTAAAATTATTTGTTACATAATGCTGCTTTATTATACAAAATATATATATTTTTTATATTCTGAAAAACACACGATACATAAACTTAAAACAACATTAACATGTATTATAACAATCAACAATTATTATTATTGTTGAAACCTATATTTGAGGAGAAAAGTTTAAAGTTTAATTTTGTTTATAATTTTCTAATCACGATTTTAAATAGAAAAATGCAAAATAATCATTCAAATAAATTATACAAACAAAAATTATTAATTAAATTTTTAAATAACAAAAATATTTTTAAGGTGTTTTAAATCACACGGAATTAAAAATGCTAATTTTTATGTATTAAACTTTTTTTTTACATAGTATGCAAAATGTATTTTTATATTCTCATATACGTATTCATAATACGTAAAAAAATAAATATATGTATTACAACTATTAAGAAAATAAAATTACCTTAAAATTGTTGAATAATTTATTTAAATAAATATATCTCAAACAAAGTAATGTGGTACTAAAGAGGACTCTATTAAACTTACGAAAAGTATTTCATGATAAAAATAGTTATAAAAAATATAAAATAAAAAATATCTTTATATATTTATTACTTAAATATTTTTAAACAAATACTATGAATAATGTATGTATATGTTAAAAATGTATAAGAAAATATTATTAAACATTCTGTTTTTCTAATCCCCACAATCAAATTTCTTTTTATTTTAAGTCTTACATACATTACTTATTGTATTAAGATATTTTTGTATTCATTCAAAACATTGCTTAAAGCATTGCAAAGAATAAAATAATAGTTCTATGTATTTCTTGAAAATCTGCAAAATTTAATCGAAAGGAATATTTATACATTGGATAGAAAACATTATTTAAATTTGTTTTATTTTTTTTTCCTGATTTATTGTAAAAAAAAAAATTTAATTTTTGCAATTCACTAAAAATTATATTTAAGATTTTCTCGCTTATGCATAGCGCAATGTTTACAGAAAAAAAAAACTATTTTAAACTTAAAATACCATTTAAATTATTTTTGAATTCAATAAATGGATATCAATACAAAAAAAATATTGCCAACCTATTAAAAAGTTTATTCCCCTAAAACATAAATCGAAATAAATACTGCAAATCAAATACACAACAAAATGGATTCGCACAAAAAAAGAACCAACACAAATCCTTCACTCTCCAATAGAGATTTGCAATGATTCCATATTCATCAACACACAAAAAAGAACGAAACCATAACAATAACAGAAGCAGGTGTTACTCATCTTTAGTTAACCTAATACTTATATTTGAACAATGCTCATTCAATGCGGGCAACCCTTCGATATCAGATCTTTTTGGCGACGAAATTGGGCTACTGGGGCAAAAAGAAACTGGCCAAAGACACAGTCAGTATATCGGTGAAGGTCACGATTTCACCTGGAGGGCTCTGGACACGAAATCAACCTGTTACTTGGCCCCGGAAGGACGTGTTTCAAGAGCGCGCTTCATCAACGCTGCTGTTTATTATTTTTTATTCAGTTCTGTCTGTTGGCGATTTGTTGTGATTCAATCTCGGCTCTTTTCTTTTTGTAGAGCGGAAGGAAATTGAAGTTCTGGAAAAGGTTAAGCATCAATTTCCTTTTGGAGAAAACAAAAAGAAGTGGTGGATTTAGTTCCTCATTTGAAAATAATGGATTGTAGAAACGTAACGGAAGGTTAGGAATTGGCGATAAATATTAAGTTTATTAATGGGTGGGTTGTTTTGGAAAATGTGGGCAATGATATTAAAAAATATTCTGTTTAAAATGTATGTGGAATGATGTATTGGGTATTAAAAAACAGGTGGAAAGATAGGTCAAATTTATGAAAAAAAAATTAAATAACGGAAATAGAAATTACAATAAATAATTGAATAAAAATGTAAATTAGTGAAAGTTTACTTAAAATCGATGAAATGTTATTTCTGAAGTGCCGGCAACAAATATTGTTATATGATAATTTTTTAGGAAAAATCTTTTCTTTAATTTCAGATCTCAGGGGCCTGATGGCCGAATGGCTAGCGCTCTGGCGTTCGGTACCACAGGTATCGGGTTTAAATTCCGGCTTTGCCCATGGTTGTTGTAGTGGTTCGGAATCCACTTTAAACCGTAGGTCCCGGTCCTAATAGGATCGTAGAGCGCTACGGGGGCATTGTTACTCCGCGTCCGTGGCTTACCATCAAGTACACGCGCCCCCTGGGTAATGCAAAGTGAGTAACATCGGTGCAGCCATTATGGCAAAAGATCACGGTCTATTTGCCAGCTGCATTAGAAGAAAAAAAAAATATTTCAGATCTCATTTTTTTACTCTAATGACCAAATCAATTAAAATTCATTGTTATTTTATTTAATTAAGTGCTATTACGTTATTAGCTGGTCCTCATTAAATTTAAGGTGAGTGTTGGGAAAACAGCTCATGATGCAAACTCATCATTAATGATGAATAAAACTCATGAAGCAAACGCATCATTAATGGGAAGTTAACTTTTTTTCTATATTTGAAATGCTTATAAAAATAATATGTTTGAATAAATCTATAAAAAAAAAAAAAACTAGATGTTTGAAATAAATAATAAAAAGCCTGTACTAGAGAGGTTTTCCTTTTTAACCTTTACATATATAATGGGACCTGATGACCGAATGATTGGTGTTAGGTGCCACATGCTTCGGGTTCGAGTCAAGGAGGTGCCATGGATATCTGTAGTGGTTCAGAATCCCCCTTTCTAAACTCCACTTTCGAAACCATAGTTACCAGTCTAATGTGACTGTAGAGAGTTGGATGTAGGGCCTACATCCCTAGCCCATAATAAGAAAATATCCTATGTTATGAAATCTGTCTGTAGATAGACGGCCTTGGCCAACCATGTGGCTGTTGCGTACCAATATTCACTACATATATATACCTGAAAACTCCACCTGGCTATCGGTGCGAGACTTTTTAAGCACTTTAATCATGTTAACTAGCAAATATCCTCGTTTTTTGAAACTAATAAACGCAACGGAAACCGCCTCTGTATTCTAATATTAGCCCTTTTGCTCGTTAACAGCTTTAGATGCTACTGGGCATGAATAATGATTTTTAAATATACTGAACAATATTAAAATATATTGAATACAACGGGAATGAAAAACAACAATGAATGGTTAATAAGAGATAAAAATTATAACATAAAAATTACGTATAAATAGAATAGTAAAGCAAATTAAATAAAATAAAAAAAGTACAAAAGAACAAAAAATAGATTTCTTGTTATTATTAAATTATTTTTTTACTATTTATGTGAATGACAAAGAACTAAATTACAGATATACATAATAAATTTCATTAATAAAAGCCTTAATTAAACGACATTGAAATCTAACTACAATATTTATTTTAGCACTGAATGATTGATATTCATTTACTAGAGCGAGAAATGAATAAATAAATAAATAACATAAATATGGACCCCGCATCTAGATTAGAGCGTTATTGACAGCTATTTCGCCATAAATGTGGAGAAAAAAATGAATAAATCATTTTTCAAACACGTAAATGTTAATTTTTTTTTTACTATTAAACTAAACCTACATCCAGTTCCATGTTATAATTTTTAAAGAAAATATGAAAATATTTTTATTTAAAAATTCAAATGATAGGTAATTTTTCAAAGTACAAAAGTTGAGAAGTTAAAGATTAGAAGGACAAAAAAATGGCCTGAAAATCCCACAATTATACTAAAGGAACAAAAAAAAATTATAATCTGGCATATCCGGTTGAACATGCTATTTCCTGTCTCGATTGTTAAGCTTCCTATTTCATTAGTCCAGCAGTTTTTGGGCATGCATTTAGCTTTCTTATCACATGGTCTCTCAATTAATACTTAATGTCTATAATTAAGAATCAGTGACCTCGTGCAAAAAGCCAGCAGAAAACAACAAATATTAGACTGTCATGGTTAAAATGGTCAGAAGTGAAGAGCTGGATCAGAAACCAAAAATTAGCGATGTGTTAAAAAAAAAAAAAAAAAAGCCCACAAATATATAAAAAAAAAACATAAATTTGGC
This sequence comes from Caerostris extrusa, assembly GCA_021605095.1. Lineage (NCBI taxonomy): Eukaryota > Metazoa > Arthropoda > Arachnida > Araneae > Araneidae > Caerostris > Caerostris extrusa. Next base: position 17,452 of record BPLR01001034.1, on the reverse strand, counting down.
CTTCTACCAACAACATTGGAAAGCAACAGGGTAACACAAATGGAGGAAAGGCCTTTTCCCTTGACAATATGGAGCACTGATTTCACTGACGTCAAGTAAAAGCGAGCAGAAGACAACAAAATTGGACTTTCATGGTTAAAATGGTCAGGAAGTAAGAGTTCAATCTGAAACCAAAAATTAGATTGCGATATGAAAAAACCCGCCACAACAAAAAACTATGCTTCGTCCCAAAGTTTCAGGAGATGGCTAATCAAACAGATTGGAAAACAACGTACGAACAAAAGTGAAGAAATGACGTTTCTCTTGACAATATGGAGGACGAATATCACTGACCTCATGTAAAAGCGTGCAGAAAACAACAAAATTGGACTTTCATGGTTATAATGGTCAGGAAGTAAAGGGTTCAATTAGAAACCAAAAATTAACCATGCGATATAAAAAAAAACCAGCCACAAATACAAAAAAAAACATAACCAAACATATAAAAAAAACCAAAAACATATAAAAACCATGCTTCTGCCAAAAATCTCAGTTTCAGGAGGTGGTTAACCAAACGGATGGGAAAACAATTTGGGAACAAAGGCAAAGAAATGGCATTTCACTTGGCAATATGGAGGGCGAATATCAGTCTCATGTAAAAATGCGCAGAAAACAACAAAAATTGAACTCTCATGGTTATAATGGTCAGGAAGTAAGGAGCTCAATCAGAAACTAAAAATTAAAAAAAAAACCCTGACAAATATATAAAAAAAATGCTTCTGCCAAAAATCTCAGTTTCAGGAGGTGGTTAACCAAACAGAATGAAAAATGGTATGGGAACAAAAGTTAAGAAATGCCTTGACAATATGGAAGACTGATATCACTGACTTCATGCAAAAGCGATTGGAAAACAACGTGGGAATAAAAGCGAAGAAATGCCTTTTCCTTGACAATATGGAGCACTGATTTCACTGACGTCAAGTAAAAGCGAGCAGAAGACAACAAAAATGGGACTTTCATGGTTAACATGGTCAGAAAGTAAAGGCCTCATTCAGAAAGAAAAAAAATTAGTGATGCGACGTAAAAAAATAGCCACAAATAAAAAAAACCATGCCTCTGCCAAAAATCTCAGTTTCAGGAGGTGGTTAAGCAAACAGATTGGAAAACAACGTGGGAACAAAAGCGAAGAAATGACGTTTTCCTTGGCGATATGGAGGAGGAATTGAGGTTCCGTGTTTGTCTGGGTTGCATGAGCGCCTAACAGGGTCAGCAACCGCGCTTTAATTAACGAAACTATGTATACCAAGGCCTACACAGATGACTTGAAAAATGATTTTTATTCAAGTGTGACGAATTTGGGACCATGAAACGTATCATTAGGAAGGATGATGACCTCACAATACTGCATGTTTACATGGGTGTGCAAGAGTTCACGTTTAAATGTTTATTTTTTTATTTTTCATATCTGTCAACTTTTGAAAAGCTTTATCAACATGTTTACTAAACTAATATGGCATTTATTTATATAATACACACTGTATGGAACAAATATGTAATAAATTTAAAATAAACGAGCCGATCTTAAATTTTTTTTTTAAAGAACTGGGGAATGATGGGCCACATATTACACATCAATGGATAGAGGAAAGTTCGAAGTTACTATATGCATTCAACGTGAGCACCATTTATTATGTAGGATTGGTGCATCTGCTCCTTCATTTTGAATAACCTTGTAGATCTTTTTTTTAAATTATAAATTTTAATAAAAATTAAAAAAAAAAAAATAAGGTGGACCAAATATTACACAATGGACAGAGGAAATTTCAAAGTTATTTTATTATTCAAAATTATTTTATGCATTCAATGTGAATACAATTTGTTAAGTGACAAACTTAGAATTGGTACATCAGTTCCTTTCATTTTTAATAACTCTGTAGATCTTTTTTTAAATTACAAATTTTATTAAAAATCAAAAGGAACTACAGGGTTATTCAAAATGTAGGCGCAGATTTTAAATTTTTGTTAACAATGAACTTGGAAATGATGGACTACATATTACACAACAAAGGATATAGCAAAGTTCAAAGTTATTTTATGTATTCAACTTGAACACTGTTTGTTATGCGACAAACATAGAATAGGTACATCTAATCCTTCATTTTGATTAACCTTTTAATTCTTTTTTAAATTTTAAATTTTAATTTTTAAACTATTTCAAATTTGGAACATATCCGGTCCTAACCAGCTTACGTATCATATCTCAACTGTCTTACATAGAATAACCAGAGTTCTTCCTTATTAAGTTATTATAGAGGGTTATACAAAAGGAAGGAGCAGGTGTACCAATTCTACGTGTGTTGCATAACAAATGGTGCTCACGTTGAATGCATAAAATAACATTGAGCTTTCCTCGATCCATTGATGTGCAATACGTGATTCATCGTTGCTCCGTTCACTGTAAGTAAGAATTAAAATCTGCTCTTTCATTCTGAATAACCCTGTACTTCTACGAAGGCATAAATATGATTATGGTTCGATCAGAAAATGAAATTAAAGCCTTAAACCGTGTTAAGATAACCAATCAGGATCAGAACCAAAATTTAAAAATCTTTTATGGTTTTATTTATGCTATTGTTAAATTATTACTGTATCCAAAAAGTAAGACCAATTTTCAATTTAAAATTACCGGGGCTTATGGAATTTCAATTTTTTTTTTTTTTTAGGTTGTTGGCAATGTGCTTGACATTTGCGTGAAATTTGACGTCAAAATATTCATTAGTGTTCGAATTACGCTCGACTTTGTGAGACACTAGAACTAATTCCGGCGATTTTTGAAATGTCTGAGTGAATTGAGCAAAGAACTTGCATTAAAGTTTGTTTGCAGAAATGTATAGAATGTTGCAGAAAGCATTCGGTGAGCGTTCCTACATCGGAAAGATATGTTTACAAGTGGTATAAACAGTTCAAAGAAGGCAGAGAAAGTGTTGAAGACGAAGAGCTCTCTGGTCGACCATCAACCGACGAATCGATCCGTCAATTCCATTTCGGGCCTTAAACGCGTCAAATCTCAATTGGTACCCAAAACACTGAATGCACCACTCACACTGTATTGATTCTTCGTGACTTTTTCGCCAGAAATGAAACCCATATCGTTCCATTGCCACTGTATTCACACCGTGAGACGTCTGGCTATTTCCTAAACTCAAAAGACCACCTCCGGGACGCCGTTTTGAGTCGATTGAAGAGATTCAACGTGAATCGCCACGCGCTTTGAAGGCCATCCCTGCCGATGACTTTTTAACTTGCATTGAGAATTGGAGAAAAAAGTTGGCATAAGTGCATTGTGTCCGAAGGGAATTACTTTGAAAGCGATGAAATAAATTTGGAAGAATAAATAAAGAATTTTTCATAAAAAAAATATAATTGGTCTTACATTTTTGGCACAGTAGTCGGCTATAAGACATGGACAGATAAATAAAAAAAATTAAAATATAGATATGAATATTATTTATTAAAACTTTGCTTAAATTCTACAAATACATTTTTTAACCAAATTTTTGCAAACACTCCTAATTAAAAGAATATATAACATTTACTTGCATGAATTTAGACATATAATCGTTATGCTCATATTATTTAAATTAATAATACCATACAAAAGTATAAATACTAACTGTCCCCCTTATTAATCACCTTAAAGTTCTCAATAAATGGAAATTTCTTTAGACGTAGATAAGACTAAAGCTGTTTTTATTCTCTATTGAAAATAAACGTAAAAAACCTGTGATTATGATCAACAATAATATTATTCCTTGGAATATTCAAACTAAATATGTAGCATTTAACTTGGAAACAAAATGTTCTGTACAAAATGTTCTGTACACCAAAACTAAATTTCATATTACCTTCAGAAACTTTACCCACTTACAGAAAGAAATTCTACCACGACCAGGGATAACAAAATTTTCTTTATACTGCTATGCTTCGCCCAGTTATCACGTACGCTTGCCTGGTCTGGTCCTATGCAGCTAAATCTAACTTAAAAACGCTTGAGACTTCACAAAATATCACTGTCCGCCAAATTACCTCTGCAAATGTTTCATGCGCAATTCTTATACCTATAAAACTATTAAAATTCCTTCTTTAAAAGATTTTCTTAAGAAAATCTAATACATATCTATAAAATTTTTTTGACACGCTTATTAATCGTGAAAATACTGCAATCCAGGAGATTGACGTTTACGTTCAAAATTGTGACTTAAAACGTCCGCGCCAAAATTTTAATTTAATTTCTAATATAATCTTTAAACATTTTTTTCTTCTTTAATTTGTTTATGGTTGTTAACTTATATTAAAAGTTAACAACCATAAACAAATTAAAGAAGAGAAAAAAATGTTTACTATGTGTCAATGTGTCAGTGTTTTATGTGTCAATATATTCTGGGCAATTTTCATTGTTTCAACCGTATTTACAATGTAATATCGACGTTTGAGCCCCCAGGGGCTAAATAAATCCAAAAGAATATGTCAACCAACTACTAAAGTATAACTGAGTTTCAGCCAACTGAGTATAACTGAGTTTCAGTCCTTTAGAGCAAAAATACAAGAAAAACAAGCATTGTTTTTAACAAAAATGACACAAGTACATGAATGACTCAACATGAATATATTTGAAACTTAGTGCAATGTACACATAAAATTATTTAAAACAAATAACAAGCTCATTATACCCTGGGAATTATTATTAACAGTCTGTTATGACTTAACCTAGAACCTAGTAGTTCGCGATTAAACAGCTGTGTCGAGAAAGGGCATATATAAAACGACACTAATGAAATAAATTCGCAAAACTGTTTTTGAAAGTTAATCAAAAATAATAAGCGTTAACCAGTAAAATAAAACATGAAACTTTTATAAATAAAACATGAAACTCTTTCAAGAAACTCCCGGTTGCATAAAGTTCATAATAATAAATACAAAATTGTTGTCTAATTGTCGATTACATTAAACCACGACTCTTAAAACTTCAACATGGAAAGTGGTGGTTTAACAATGATTTTTATATAAAAACCTTTAAGAAAAAGCACTAGAAAGTGTTTAAATGCAAGGCATATATATATGTATATAACGTTGCTTTTGTTAATAATGTATTATGTGCTAAATAGTAAAATCAATATGATGTGCAATATGTTTGTTTTTAACAAAAATGACAGTAACTCATCTCTAAATGAATATATTTAAAACTTCTTACTTAAAAGCAGACCATAAAATTATTTTAAACAAATATCACACTCATTATATATTGAGAATTATTATAAAAGTCAGTTATAACTGTTATCGCATAGCGATGGAGCGAGTTTTTAATGCATGAATTCAGAAACCTAATAGGTCGCGAATTAAACAGCTGTGTCTAGACATCTGATGCCTTTAGAAATAAACGCAAAACTTTTTCGAAAGTTAAATCCTTACTCTCTAAAATAAAACTCCTGTAAATAAAACATGAGACTCTTTCATAAAATTTCGATTTTATTAAGTCAAATATGAAGTTATCTGTTGGAGTTGTTGTACCGAAACGAACCTGTTGTCTATTTTGTCTTTTCTTTATTATTTTTCTAGACTTCTAATGACTATAGAAATAAACGCAAAACTGTTTCAGAAAGTTAAAGCCTTAATCTGTAAAGTAAAACCTGAAACTCCTATAAATAAAACATGAAACTGTTTCAAGAAATTTCTGTTGTATAAAGTTCCAGAATAACAAACACGAAGTTGTTGTCTAATTGTCAGTTACATTAAACCACAACTGTTAAAATTTAAACTTGGAAAGTAGCTGTTTAACAAGGAATTTTATATAAAACCACAATGTTTTAAGAAGAAACACTAGGGTAGTGGTTAAACAAAGGGCATATATAAAAACGCTACTTTTTTTTTTATAATGTAATATTGTTTATGTGTTCTCGGAAATTATAGCTTTAATCTGTAAAATAAAACACGAAACTCCTGTAAATAAAACAAGTTAACTTTTTCCTGAAATTCCGGTTGTATAAAGTCCAGAATAATAAATATGAAGTTGTTATCTATCTGTCAGTTAGATTAAACCACAAATCTTAAAATTTTTGCATGGAAAGTGATGATTTAACAAGGCTTAAAAGTGGAATCCTTCCACGAATCTATAATTATCTGTCTTTAAATGTGTTAAATATCGTATGTCTCTATTGATGTATGTGTGTGTGTGTGTGTGTGTGTGTGTGTGTGTGTGTAAATAAAGCTGTGAATTCTCCAACTTTTGACTCAAGTAATCTCAACCAACGACGCCCAGTTACAATCTGGTTTCCGAACCTGCACGCTACAAGTTATCAATTTCTAAACCATGTTCTCGGCTATATCTATTAATAAGATACATTTAATGCAGAAAATTTTTTCCATGAGCTAATATTAACAAAGAATGTAAAATTAGAATTCAGAAAAGAACAATTAGAATATTAGTTTTGAAATTAAACTATTAATTTATGAAAAAAAATAATATATTTTACTGCACAATATAGTTACGAAAAGTTTTAATACACAAGTAAAAGATACATAGATGTGAACTTTTTGCAATATTTCTTGCCGTGGTAAGGCTGATTACATGAATGCTTTCCTATATTTCCTTTTTATTCTCGAATAATATGAAAGAGGGTTATTTTCAACTATCACATTAATATTCATAAATATTCATTTTAAGCAAAAAATATATCCTTCAGATGATGTCCTTTTATAATAAATGTCCTTTCTATCAAAACTCTCGAAAATAGCTAGATTTTAGTTTATGAATGCGTTCTCTCAATAACCAAATAAATAAAAAATGGGACATATTTATTTAATGGAGTTCCATTTCATTCTTATCATTAAGCCTACTAAAAATTAATAGATCTAAAATCAACCTTGAGTAAAAATGCAATTTCAGAAAAAAGATCCAAACCCTTTTGAGAGATAGTAGTACATCAAATTAATTGAAAACAAAGCCATTAAATGTGTTTTTCTCAAGTACCATCGTCAGATAAACATGGACGATTTAAGTATGTACCTGAACACGCGTAGCAATGAAAAAATCAAACTATTATGCCTTATCAAAAAACAAATCATAAGAAGGTTTACAGACAGCCTTCGCTCATTACTTTATCTAAACGTTATATGTTACACACCTTAATTAGGCCGTAATGTAATCTTGATGTTAACGTTTATCGCGGTATTTATTTTTTTATCGTAAAACAGTAAATCTTTCTATTAAGGTACAATAAAGGTTTGAAGAGAGTGATAGGGTTTGGTTTTATTTTTCCATTAATGAATAAGCAAATAGATGATAGGGTGAGGTTTTGATTTTTTTTTTAATGCTTGATATTTATTACTTGATTGAAGTAATCTGTCTCGTTTAGGTGCAGTTGTAATTTATACACTTTTTACTTACACAACATGAAAAAATATACGATGCCAACGCCACCTTATAATTTGGTTGAGTTTAAGAAAATTTTTAAAAAAGTTTGAGAAATAACATTTTAAAAACCATCTTATTTTAATTAAACACTGGTTATAAGAAATTAAGATAAAAAAAAATTAAAAAAAAATTGCTATTAATCGAGCGAAAATAAGCAAAATTTTATAAAAATTACGGAAGGTATGTAAAAAGTAATCCTTATCTGAATATGATATGCAAATGATTGAAACTCTTTTCTTTCAATCTCAATAAATAAATGGGCAAAAAACAGGACCTAAAAGTGCCAGTAGTTTCTGCAAGTAGAAAGTATGCAATGAAGTTTAATGATAGCTATGTTTTACATCCTACATAGCAAGATGGTTTAATGTTAGTCCTCCTTACTATAGAATGCATTTTTAAGAACACAATCTGCTTTTGGAGGGAATGGCCAGTTAGCCAACAGATTCTTGCCGGAGATGAAATGTATTTCCACCCTGTTAGCGTGTAGCTGAGTATCGGGTTTTCGGTTTAGAAGTGGAATCCTTTCACGAATCTCCAGCGGCCTGATGGTCATTGTCTAGTTCTCGGGCTTGTGGTACCACAGGCTTTAGGGTGGAATACCGGTAGCATGGATGTTTGTTAGTGGTCCAGGATCCGCTTTAAACTGTAGGTCCCGGTCTAATTAGCTTAAACTGTGCAAAAAATGGCAGAGCGACAAACCAAATCCACGAACCCATAATTATATGTCTTTAAATGTACTAAATATTGTATATGTGCGATGTTTGTGCGTGTGTAAATAAAGTTATCAAACTTGTGCCTCAACTAAACCACACCCAGTTAATATCTGGTTGCCCAACCTGCATACTAATACAATATTACAATTTACCTACATACAATATTTAAATTTATTTTGAAAATATAATTACTTAAAAAAAGGTATAGTTTTAATCATACACACAGAATTCTCACAAATCAAAATTAATGTCCTTTTATTATTTCACTAGGTGAAATGTCATTGGCCTTTTTAAGCTCTTTCCTAAAAAAACTAGAAATTCATTTTAAAAATGTTGCGACTAATTTTTTACACATTGTTGTTTTTCATAACTTGCAAAAGATTTTTGCGTCATTTACGATAATAAAATACGAGTATATCTAATAATTTTATTTTAATAATTTGTATAAGTAAGTTTTATGTTCGGCAATTTATTTAAAAAATATTCGTCTATGTATTGGCTTTTTGTTATGTATCCGTTGTAACAATTTCTAAAGGCATTACTCCTTGTAATTTTTATAACAAAATGTACTGAAAAATAAACATTTCAAAATCTGTATCCATAAAATAAACCAGTTTTAAGTCCGAATTGATAGTGAATACAAGATAAGACAGTAAATTTAGAAAGCAGTTAGCTTTCCCTTATTAAACGGAATAATATTTTTAAAGGAACATAGCCTAAAGCATTTTCCTTTCGTTTGACTTTTAAAACTGAAAGACAAAATCAAAAATTAATCCAGTTTGGTTTTCCCGGAGCCCGAATACCGAACCAAAAAAAAAAAAAAAAAATACAGGAAAGCTTTAGATGAAAAAGGAGAAATAAGATTAAACTTTGCTTCCATTTTTAGTTTGCTAAAAACCTTCTTAAACACAACCACCTAGTTAACTTATTCCGGTATTAACTTTGTTAAAATATGTTTACATGTATATAGATTAAGTCTAGACGATCAAAATTTCTGTTTTTAATATGTAGACAAATTGGAGTTTTGCTTTTGAATTTTTGCGAATCGTGGAGAAAAACAGAAGCTCAAACAAAAAAAAAAAGTAATTAAGAATCTCATTTGAGTTTAAATTGCCCGAAATGACTTTTTTTAAATGTACAAACAATGCTGATTTTTTTGAAAAATTTATTTTATTGTTACGATGTCTAGACATGTAGAACAAAAATTCGTGCAAATATATGCAAAGTAACTTTCAGTAAAAAAAAGTTATGAATGTTTCCGAAAGTTTATTTTGTTGTATAAAAGATGGGCGATTTTAATTTTAGTCCCTTATTTGCAAATTAGAAAATATCCTGTGTTTTATAATTTATGATTATATTTTAGTTTTTAATACTGATGAGAAATATTATATTGCTACTTAGTTTAAAATCTAAGCTAATTTTATAGAAATGTAACTAATAAAATAAAAAAAATTACAAAAATAAAATTATAATAAGAAAATGTGAAATTTCATAGAACAAGACATTTAAGATTTTAGATGTACAATACTGGATTCTAAGAATACTAAAGTGAAATAGGAAACCCAATGTTATACAATATTGAATTTTAGAATGTTAAAGTGAAGCACGCCTGCTTATGTAACAATGCTGGATTCTAAGAACGCTAAAGTGAAGCATGAAACCAGATGATGTAACAATACTGGATTCTAAGAATGCTAAAGTGAAGCATGAAGCCAGATGATGTAACAATACTGGATTCTAAGAATGCTGAAGTGAAGCATGAAGCCAGATGATGTAACAATACTGGATTCTAAGAATGCTAAAGTGAAGCATGAAGCCAGATGATGTAACAATACTGGATTCTAAGAATGCTAAAGTGAAGCATGAAGCCAGATGATGTAACAATACTGGATTCTAAGAATGCTAAAGTGAAGCATGAAGCCAATGATGTAACAATACTGGATTCTAAGAATGCTAAAGTGAAGCCAGATGATGTAACAATACTGGATTCTAAGAATGCTAAAGTGAAACATGAAGCCAGATGATGTAACAATACTGGATTCTAAGAATGCTAAAGTGAAGCATGAAACCAGATGATGTAACAGTACTATATTCTAAGAATGATGAAGTGAAGCACGATGCCCAGTGATGTACAAAATTGATTTAAAATGTATCTTTTTTGTGATTATACATTGACTAAAATGTATAAATGAAGTGTTCTGATCATTTTGAAACATTGTCCTTAAAACAATAGTTGAATGATTTATTGGGAGGTTAATATTTATTTTGAAATAAATAATTTATCTATGCATTCGCTTTCTTGATATGTACCAGTTCTTGCAATTTTCTAAAGACAATATTCCTTATAATTTTTATAACCAAATGTACTGAAAAATAAACATTACAAAATTTGCATCCATAAAATAAACCAGTTTTAAGTCCGAATTGATAGTGAACACAAGATAAGCCAGTAAATTTAGAACGTAGTTAACTTTCCCTTATTAAACGAAATAATATTTTTAAAGGAACATAGCCTGAAAGTATTTTCCTTTCGCTTAACTTTTTTAAAACTGAAAGACAAAATCAAAAATTAATCCAGTTTGGTTTTCCCGGAGCCCAAATACCGAACCAAAAAAATTACAGGAAAGCTTTAGATGAAAACGGAGAAATAAGATTAAACTTTGCTTCCATTTTTAGTTTGTTAAAAACCCTCTTAAACACAACCACGTAGTTAACTTATTCCGGTATTAACTTCGTTAAAATATGTTTACATGTATACAGGTTAAGTCTAGACGATCAAGATTTCTGTTTTTTTAATATGTAGACAATTTGGAGTTTTGCTTTTGAATTTTTGTGAATCGTAGAGAAAAACAGAAGCTCAAATAAAAAAAAAAAAAAGTAATTAAGAATCTCATTTGCGTTTAAATTGCCTGAAAGAACTTTTTAAAATGTAATCAGATGAAAAAAGTAAATATAAAATAATAAATAATTCTGATTTTCTGAATAATTTATTTTATTGTTATTATGTCTAGACATACATAACAAAAATTCGTGCAAATATATGCAAAGTAATTTTCAAGCAAAAAAAAAAAATCATGAATGTTTCCGAAAGATTCCGTTTCCGATTTTGTTATATAAAAGATGGGCAATTTTAATTTATTATTTGCAAATTAGAAAATATTCTGTGTTTTATATTTTATGATTTATTTTTATATTTTATGATTATATTCTAGTTTTTAATATTGATTAGAAGTAATATATTGCTACTTTGTTGTAAGAAATCCTAATTTTATAAAAATGTAGCTAAAAATTTGCTATAAATTAAAAAAATATTAATTTTTATTAATAAAATAAATTATAGCTGTCAATTTATAGCTAATTATAGTTAATAAAATAAAAAATTACAAAAATGACATTATAATAACAAAATGAATTTTATAGATTAAAACATTCAAGATTTTAGATGTACAATACTGGATTCTAAGAATGTTAAAGTGAAGTACGAAGCCTGATGATGTGGAGTGCAATACTAGAATGCTAAAGTGGAGTGCATGAAGCATGTAAAAAATACTGGATTCTAAAAGTGCTAAAATGAAGCACAAAGCCCAATGATGTACAAACTAAATACTGGATTTTAAAACAATACTGTTGAAGTGAAGCACAAAGCTCAATGATTTACTTCTGGATTCTAAGTATGTTAAAGTGAAGTAAGAAGCCCAATGATGTGAAATACTGATTTTTAAGAATGTTAAAGTGAATTACGAAACCCAATGATGTACATCACTGGATTCTAAGAATGCTAAATGAAGCACGAAACCCAATTATGTACAGTAGTGTATTCTAAAAATGCTTAAGTGAAGCACAAAGCCCTATGATGCACAATACTGGATGCTTAGAATTTTATCTTTTTATAATTATGTATTGCTTAAAGATATAACTAAAGTGTCCTGATCATTTTGAAACATTGTTGTTAAAAAAATAGTTGAATGATTTATTGGGAGGTTAACATTTATTTTGAAATAAATAATAAATGAATTTTTTCAGTAGTTACTTTTCTAGGTATATGCGGTCAATTAAAAAAATTATATTTTTGTTTATTATGTCTCCTTTATTAAAGAATAATCCATTACTTTTACTTTTCTAACGTTTTAGCTCTTTTTTCAATGACGAAAATTTGACAAGCTATAAATCATTTTGAAAAAAATGCAGTTAAACATTGTATTATACACTGACTACCAATAAGTATTTGGACACCTGTGATAGAAAAGAAAAAACGGACATTATTCAAAATCAATAGTTGGTAGAGCCTCCACGAGAGGCAATTACAGCGTGAACCCTCCGGGGAATACTTTCCACAAGCTAATTTTTCTTCCACTCGGAGAAGACATAGAAGTTCCTTTACCGATTTTGGACGGGTAGTGCACCCCTGAATGCGGCGTTGCAACGCGTCCCAGAGGTTCTCGATAGGGTTGAGATCTGGGCTCTGGGCAGGCCAGTCCATTCGATGAACTCCATTGGCACCATACCAAGCCTTGGTTAACGTCGAAACATGACAACTGGCATTGTCGTCCTGAAAATAACAGGGGTCCAACCCGTAAAACTGCCACAACGTAGGGAGCACATTGTCATCCAAAATAGTGCAGTAGGCATCGGCGTTGAGCATACCATGAAGGACCAAGGGTCCCAGTCCATACCAGGAGAAAGACCCCAGACCATAATTCCACTTCCGCCGAACTTGACTGTTGGTACAATGCATTCTGGGAGGAGACGTTCTCCAGGCAGACGCCAGAAGCAGACCCTGCCATCCGAACGGTAAAGAGTGAACCTTGATTCGTCACTCCAAAGAATCCGTTTCCACTGATCTACAGTCAATTTCGATGTGCTTTGCACCACATTAACCGAATAGAGAGGTTGGATTTTGTGATTAAAGGCTTATGGGCAGCAGCACGACCATGAAAACCATGCAGATGTGCTTCCTTACGGATGGTATTCATTGAAACAATACTCCCGGATGCCTGTTGAAACTCCTCACGGATGAGGGCCCTCGGTTGGGTGCGGTTCTTCCGAATTTCTCTGGTGAGCACTCGTCGGTCTCTATTTCCCAGTTTCGTTGGTCTGCCGACTCGGGGCACATTCCGACAATCACCGCTCACCTTCCACTTCTTAATCACATAGCCCACTGTCGATTTTGGGTACTTCAGATTGCTAGATATGTCCCTTAAGGATCGGCCACATTTGTGATACCCGATAATTATACCTTTCTCGAAATCAAAGAGCTCCGAACTGCGCGGCCTCTTGCATGCGACTAATGCCGATGCTGTTTCCTACACGATATATACCGGCGGAGTCCGTGACGTACTTCAGAACCGCGGATATCGTCATTTGCACAGGTGTCCAAATACTTATTGGTAATCAGTGTAATTTTAACATCTTCTAAACTGATGATACATGTTTCTCCCTATTAATCTATTGTAATGCAGATATGGGTCACACGTTCGTGCGGCGGATTGTACGGTGCTGGTTGGAAAACGAGATTGTAATTGGGTGAGGTTGGGTTGAGATACTTGAGGCACAGATTGAAGAAGTCAATTTCATTTACGCATGCACAAACACCACACACATAAAATTAGAGACATACAATATTTAACCCATTTAAAGACAGATCTATAGATTTATGGAAGGATTCCACTTCTAAGCTCAAAACCCGAAACTCGGCAACGCGCAGTGTGCGCGAAATATAGTTCCTCTCCGGGTGAGAGTCTGTAGAACAACTAATGTTATAAATATATTTTCTTTCGGGGTGAGACAATGTAAACTAAACATTTCTCAGTGGGAGTGCGGGGTTGCGCTGTACTTCCTCTCGGGTGTAAAGTCTGGAGGCCTACAGACCATTTCTCCTGAACACCACAGGGGTTCCTTTTGCCAGTATGTAAGTTTGATTTAGTTTGTCGCTCTACGGTCAGCTTATGAACACTTTAAGCTAATTAGACCGGGACCTGCAGTTTAACGTGGATTCCGAGTCACTCACAAACATCCATGACACCGCCAGGAATCGAACCTGAAGTCTATGGGACCAAAGGGGCAGAGAGCTAGCCAATTGGCCATCAGGCCGCTTCAGCATGCAGGAGGTAGCATTGTTACACTACTAATTTAGTGTATACAATTAAAAAAAAATTCCATACGGAGATGCTTGAATTTTAAAAAGTGTTAGTATCTCTGTAATGATATGTAGTATATAAATTTTGAGAACTGAAATTCAATTCAATGCTTAATTTAATTAATTTAAATTATTTCTTTTATTAACTAAAGTTGAATCACGTTTCTAATATTTCATCAAAATTTAAAAATTCCTTCAAAAAATATCAATTGACATTCCTGAGTGTAAAAACACTGTCTTGTTTATTATTGTTTTTAACAACAAATAAACTGAAACTATTTTTCTTATTATGAAACAAAATAATTCTGTTCCTTACGATATGAAATCCGTCATACTTTAATTCACATTCATTATCATATCAATAAAAACAAAAAATAAATAATATTGAAATTTTAAAATAAATATAACTTATAATAACTTAAATATAATTTGATTGGATCTTATTTTTATTTGACATACTTAAAACGAAACTATTTAGATAGTTAACAAAAATAAATTGTCCTGAGCGATAACAATCTTTATATTCACAAATATTTTCTCAGTACGTAATAAACTGAGCAGATCCAAAATCAACTTCTGGAACGATTTTATGTGAGCTGTTCATATTTATTTAACTAAAATGAAAGGCTTAAAAACGCATTCTTAACGTACTAAATCAACAAACTGTCAATTCAAAAACTAATTTTAGAAATAAGAACAGCGAAATATCAATAAATATATAAGAAGTGACAGACAAAAAAAAAAAAAAAAAAAAAAAAAAAAAGAATCTGTATAATCTCACCCTGGGAAAAAAAAAAAAAAAATAATCATAGAACGATTTTCAGAGTGATTGCCAACCCCGTGCTTTTCTCGAACTTTTCTAAGCACTCGCGCATAAAGTTTCGTAACCTAGATCCAACTTCCAAGCTAACAAATCCTTTACTGTAAAGGTAGATAAAGATCGTGTCGAATATATTTTTCTGTCTTCTACCGTATGTTATTATGGATACAGATGCATATCGGTTGCTCTAACAAAACTGAATGTTAAAAACGTTCTCGAAAGAAGGATTGTAAGGTTTATAAGGAAGTTGTAACTTATTGTAAGAGACATTTGTATAATTCGAATGTTAGAACGTTTTATAAACAGAAAGAACATTGAAGAATCGTTTGGTTTGCTTATTTTTTTAATCCCCGGCACGCGGATTTAATGTCGATATCAGAAACACAAACGATTTAGTTTGTATAATTTATAAATAAATAAATATAAAATATAAGTGCATAAATAAAAGGATATTGTATTATTAGAATTATTTATTATGAAAATTCAGATTAATAAATGCATGTGTTTTGCATTTTTAATACTATGTATATAAATTTTAATCACATTTGTATGCTAAATAAAAAGTCTATTAAAATAATGATTACAATACTCTTTATATTTACTTATATATTTTTACCGCTATCAATTTCGTTTAAATTTAGAGATAAATATATTAATATTTATCATGTATTAACATTCTTTCAGTAAGAATTGTTTTCATTAAATTTAGAGATAAATATGTTTAATATAAAACGAACACGATATTAAAAATCAAAATGCACAGTACGTATACCCACATAAAGTTCTAAATACAGTTAAAGAATTTATGAAAATTATTTAATAAAAGTTTAATTATAATACGATATTTATTAAAAGCTTTTGGAACTTTTAAAAAAAGGAAATACAAGAAGAGGTCTAATTAATCTTAATTAGTAAGACCTTTATTAGTATTAATTAGTATCAAAGAATAATCTTAATCAATTTGAAATATTTTACAAAAATGAACCAACAGAAATAAATTAAATCTACTGTTAGTTAACATAAATAATTAATGTTTTTATTTAGAATTTTTATTTGAAAATTACTTCACTAGATACTTCATTAAATTTATTACTTATATGCTATATAAATTTTATTACTATAAACAGTAATAAAATGAGTATACATAATAAAATAAATCAACTCGTATTTCTTTCTAAATAAAAATATGATATATTTTATTGCATATAATTAATTAATTAATTAATTTTAAATTAAAACATGAAAGAATAAATGGTGCAAAAATATTCATTACGAGCAAAATTTCACGCAGTTGATGTTGAATTAATTCAACATCAATTCAAGATATGAAATCAAAGAGTAACAGTATGGAGAAAAATAATTTAAAAATATAAAAGTATTTAAAAAATAATCAAATCAATTACAATGTTTTTTTAACAAATTTAAATGAATTTCAATATGCAAAATGAGTAGATATTGAATTAATAAAATAACTCTATACATATTATTTTATAAATAAATATGCGATAGAAATATTTTGATTAAAATTAACGAATAAATTAATTAAATAAATAAAAGAAATGAAAACAATAAAGGAGAAAGATTAAATCATAGATGATGTTGAACTAATTCAACATCAAAATGAGAAACGAAATTTTAGAGTAATAACGAAAATAAAATAAAAAATTGGTAAAAAATTTTTTTAAGTAGACATAATATTTCAAACAGTTGACATTAAACTAATTTATCGATGAAATCAAAGCGTAATAATATGGAAAAAATAATAAATGAGTATAAAAGTATTTTAAAAATAATCCAAACAAATTTAAGTGATTTTTTTACAATAAGCAAAATTAATAGATGAAAAATTAATAAAGAACTCTATTCATATTACGTTATAAAAATATATATTATAGAAAAATTCTAATTGAAATTAACGAACAAATTACTTAATTATTTAAGTAAATAAAAGAAATGAAAACAATAAAGGAGTAAGAAAAATAATAGATGTTGAATTAATTCAACATCAAAACAAAAATGAAATTATAGAGTAATAATAACGAAATTGAATAACGAAAATTTTTTTAAAAATAGTTATACGGTTTTGAATTGTCAAACGGTTAATATTGAATTAATTAATTGATGAAATCAAAGAGTAATAGTACGGATAAAATAAATGAGTATAACAGTATTTCCAAAATAATCAAAACATTTTTTTACAAATTTAAGTGGATTTTTTTACAATAGCAAAATGAATAAATGCAGAATTAATAAAAGAACTTTAGTCATATTACGCTATAAAAATATATATTATAGAAAAATTTTAATTAAAATCAACGAACAAATTACTTAAA
>BPLR01001033.1:0-51155 GCA_021605095.1 Caerostris extrusa | reverse complement strand
AGCAAATTTCAAAGAACCTATTTACAAAAAACCGTATAACATGGTTAATATGATGGTTAATATGGGTATGTCTCCCGGACGATGCAATACAGGCCTTACAACGCTAGGCATGCTGAGTATCAAATTATCAATCTGATCTTGGGGAATACCACTCATCAAGCAATGCCCTCAGTTCCGGTCAGTGGCATTGGGAGTGGTTGACGGGCTGCAATTCGTCGGTCACATATCCCACACATGCTCTATTGGATTCAAGTCCGGGTAGTATGCTGGCCAATCCATACGGGTGATATCCTCAATTGAGCATTCGTCTATAATGTTTTGCATGAGGACGGGCGTTGTCATCCATAAGCAAATTCAGCACCCATGGCGCCCCGAAACAAACGTACATGTTGTTCCAGAATGACATCCCGATAGATGTGGCCTGTCATCGTTACACTCTGAAAATGCGGGTCAGTTCTGGGAACCAAGAATAATTCTCCCAAACGAGCCCTCCTGCTCCACCGTAACGGTGTCGTTCAATGGTGTTCTCTTGGTGGTAACGGGTACCTGGCGCTCTCCATATGAAAGTCCGGCGAGAATCAGACTGCAAACTAAACCTGGACTCGTCGAAAAACATCCCACAAGACCACTGTTGCGGTGTCCACAATGCATGCTCTCTACTTTCAGGTTAATGAGCGACAGTAAGTTGCGGTAAGTGGAACATCTGACAGGCCTACGAGCATATAGACCAATGTGCCCTAAGCGTCTGTACACGGTCTGCCAGAAAACTGTCGTACCGGTAGCTGAAGAGCTGACGAGACAGGTCTGATGCTGCTCCGTCTGTTTCTTTTGGCAGTAACTGCTAAATACCGGTCCTCATTCGGCGTTGTAACTCGGGGGCGACCTGTGCTGTAACATCTACTCACATTACCATCATCTTGGAATCGTTGCCAAAGCCTGGAGATGACACTCTGGGCGATTCAAAGTTCCTCGGATACTTCCAGCTGGGTACGTCCACATTCAGTCGTCCGATAATTCTACTACGTAAAAAATCATCAAATGCTTCCTTTGTGCCATAACTATGCGGTTATTGCACTGAAGGCTTTAAAGCGCTTGTGAACAATTTTTACTTCTTTGCCACCATTCCTTATATACCCCTCTCTTACACTCTCGTCATTGTGACGTACTATCCCACCATCTGGTGGTTTCCTGTAATTTGCATATTCTTCAAGATGTGTGTGATAATTCTACAGGTGAATTTTTATTTTAGAGTTCAATTTCTGTGTGATTCTGAATTATCATTTATGGACATGAGTGTATTTCCGAGAACTGAAGGTCTCATCTTCAAATTAAAAAAAAAAAGTTAAGAAAAAAATGTTTTTTTCTCACTAAAATCGTGATTTCAACCTGGTAGGTTATCTTAGGGTGCTGCAAAAAAAAAGAAGGAATATTCGGTTGGGAAAGAAGTTCCGATGCAACTTTTTTTACATGTGCTTATTTATTGAATAATTCGTGTACAGGTAAATGTAACATATTTTCATGGAAATATTTCATCATTTCAGAGCTTTTATGGTATCTAAAAGTTCCGAAGGGGTCTTTCCTTTTATTCTGTCTCGTGAACAGCAACGTATTTTGTCCACCTAAACGCTGGCGACACAGATCCACCCAGCATTTGGAGACACGCGAACAGACATACGGTCAACGACTGTTTTAAGAGGTTTCAATTCCGCCTGCAAGATCAGCTCAAGAAGGGATCGACCAGGGATGGATTTAGATGAAAAGAGGCTATTCCACTTATGAGGCCCTTTCACCTCCCATTTTTAAGTTTGTAAATGACACGAGAGATAATAAAATACATCATTACTGTGATATATATCAATACGTTAAATGAAGCATGGTGCGATGGGTACTCATCTTTATAAACAATGTGGCACGGTTAATAAATAAAAAGAACATTTATTTGGACATTTATTCTCAGCACCCTATGTAGTACTTGTAACAATAACTCAGCAAATCGAACACACAACATTTACAAAGAAACAAAATTCAAATAAAAAAGTGTTTCAGTGTTTACTGTTTTTAGAACACTACACGCACTTTAGAACACTGTTTACTGTTTTTAGATTCTAATTTTGCTAATAATTTGAATGTAAGGCCCCTCTTGATCTTGTTGCCCCTAGGCTGAAGCCTAGTTAGCCTGTAGGAAAAACCGGCGCTGGGATCGACTCTTCTTGATTGACATTGGCCCTTTGTGAGCCTGCATCAAAGCTGACACCATGTGGGCTGGATGAGAAATGTGGCATCTGCCATTTTGCTCCCCTTGGTGAAAACGAGGAAAAGGGACATTTTCATGGAAACTTTTTTTTTTCCTTTTAAATATTTGTTATTGTCAAAATGTTATTTTTTCCGTACGTGCGTTTTAAATAATTATTTATAACCATCAAAACAAAAAAGAAACAGAACAGGACACCCCATCGAAACAGAAAAGTTGACTGGGAATTAGAAAAAAAAAAAACTTTTATAAATTATTTTAAACAGGATTGGAAAGTTTATTGGAAAACCTCGTGGAAAATATTGGGAATTGCATTCAATTGTCATTAATTTTTGTTTGTTTCTACATTTTTTTACAATGTTTTAATTTTTTTTTTACAATGTTATATTTTTATTTCTATCACTTGAATTCAATTTTTAGTTTTTCAATAAACCAATATATCTGCACTTATTTTCAAAAAACGATTTATTCCATTTATGTAATAAAATATTGATTTTTGTTTAAAGTTGTTTTTATATTTTATTTCGTAAATGGAGTGAAAATTTAGAAGAGGATCACAAACTAGTAAAGTTTACAAACCATTGCTTTAAAGGTGGGTCGGTGGGTTCTTTGTGGGAATTTATTCATTTTTTACTTTATTGTTTAATTTCATTCATTTTACATATTGTTTAATTTTCAGTAGGTGAAAAGCAATTTCAAACAGTCCATTTACAAATGAAAAAAAGTTATCGATTCACCTATTGTGCGGGTCACTTGGCAAGCGGCCCACTCGGACGGTTCAAACAAAGCGGCGTAACAGGGGGAGAAAGATAATTTCGGGAGAAATTTTAATAACAAAAAAAACAATTTTAATTTTTAATCATTCAAATTTTAAGTGCCAACGAAAAGAAAAAATTTTTTGTAACACATTTCCCAGCAAATATTAAACGATTTTTCTTCTAAAAATTGTTTTGCGCCGCGTGTGTCTGACTAGCACCCCTTTCGCCCTTTCAGTCAAGCTCACCTGTCCGGTCTGCTTCCGCTCCTCGATGATCTGCAGGGTGATGTGTTTGAAGAAGTCCGTCGCCTTCGAGGTCATCGAACCCAGCCTGATCAGTTTCACCAACCGGGGAAACACGACTGAAAGGAAGGAAAGACAGAGACTTTAATCGGTGCATAAAAGTCCTGTATCCCTATATACATTGGTCTTCAAAAAGTGAAGGGGCTGAAATCAGAGAAAAACCGTTACCAAAAATAAGTACATTTCCATAAAAATTGTAAGTAAAGGTTCGTTCCCACCGAGGCGTGAGGCGGAGACGCGTCACGCGGCAGGGGAGAAAATTCTTCCGACCCCTTCTCACCGAAGCTTCAGAAATCGCTTTACTCCTCGTGAAGTTCCAGTTACATCTACTAGATGGCAGATCTGCTATTGGCTCAATCCAAGTCACATGACGCGGAAAGCATTTGAGAATGAAAGTGGGTCGACTCGAAGCGGTGGGTTTCAAACCGGTTTCAGGCGAACGCGATGAGGCTAGTGATTGGTCAACGCCTCACGCCTCGTTGGGAACGAGCCTTTACCGATTAATGTAGATTCTTTTTTTCCAAATTGACTCAAGAATTTGGTAAAAGGAATCTAGTGTGCAGTAGAGCTGAGGTTAGATCCCTCTGGCATCGTGATTGCAGTGACCGCTTTCAGAAACAAGGAGACTTGCGTAAAAGCATTGTGCCACTGCGTGTAAAAGCATCCCCTTATCGGTAGTCCGGCTGAGAGGTGGATACAAGCAGTGGCGGAGCAATCTTCTCTACGAAGTCTCCGAAAGCCGCTCTCCTTCCCTTTTCGTCCAGCGGTGGGCTGTTCGTGGTCTACTTAAGTGGGTTCTGTCGGTTAAAGGCTCGTGCCCACCGAGGCGTGAGGCGCTTAAGCGGGAAGCGTCGACCCATCACTAGCCTCATCACGGTCGCCTGAAACCGGTTTGAAATCCACCGCTTCGAGTTGACCCACTTTCAACTCGAGGCGGAACTCACTGGGCGCAATGCTATTTCTGACGTTTCGTTGTGAAGGGGTCGAAAAAAAATTTTCTCGCCTGCCGCGTGAATCTTCAACTCTTCACGCCTCCCTGGGAGTTGAATGTGCAGTTGAGTTTCGAGATAGCTGGGCTTGAGGCGTGGGCACTTGACACGACTTTTCCGAAGAATTACGACGGCCAGTCAGAGTGAATCCTGCGTAGCAAGAGGATTGAATGTGAGCTCTTTTGCATTTCATAATCTGCGAATGGATTGCTAGGAACGGGATAAGCTTTTAAGAGGAGAGCTGGAGGATCGCTATTTGTAGCTGACTGCAAGAACTTTTCGTCCGGCGGTGGACCGTTTGTGGTCTACGTAAGTGGCTTCTGTCGGGTAAGGAGAGGCCTTTCTAACGTGCAAGGGGCTGCACAGCCCTAGGTGAGGAGAAGAAAGACATCTTTGAGGATGACCAGACACATATCGTTCCGAGAGGCAGCGTTCCTGCTGCTTGATTTCATGGTTCGTCCTCATGAAGGGGCAGCAAAGGACTCCTTCATCCTACAAGATAATACTAGACCGCGCAGAGCACACCGAGTGGAATATGCAGGATCTATTTCTGAAGGATGGCGGTTGCTATAGGAGCAGGTTGCCGTACGACAAATCCATTTTCAGTAGGTAGGGTTTCGCTCAAGTTTGCCACACTTAGCGTTTGATATTTGATAATCGGCGGCCATTTTTCATTTTTCGAGGGGAAATTCAGCACTTTGCTGTTGATGTGTAGAAGACATCCTGGAAGGAAAAATGCGTTTCGTCTATTACTTTTAATAGTGCAACTGGTTAAGTAGTAGTCCATTCAAATAGTTAACGGGTGGGAGATTATATTATATTAGCCGTTCCTGAGACATTTTATATCAATTAATTGATAGCACAAGAAATTTAGAGTGTTCAAAAAGTTTTACGGAATTGAAAATAAGAAATTGTAAGCAAAATAGTTCATCGTAAGGACACGTGCCACATTGAGAAATTCGAAAAAGACGGCTCCTCAGCAGCTCTTTATCTGCAAAAACCTGACGCCAAGAATAAAATAGAACCAGCATGTTCGTTGGACTTTAATCCGATTGAGAATTTTTGGGATGTCCTAGGAGGCATCCTTCAATCCATCTCATGCCACCTTTCGGACGACCTTGACACAGCGATGAGATTTACTGTCAACGCCCTCATTTTGACCGCTGTCGTGCCTGTGTAGCTGTACGAAGTGTTTAGATGGAAGCTGGCCTTATTTTTAACTTGGATACTATGTTTTTTGGTAAGTGTTTCATTTTGTGTATTAATAAGTCCGATGCTTTTCTTTCGTGGCTAATGTGTGAAGAAATACTGTGATGAATGTTTTTTTTTTATTTTATTTTCGTTAACTTTTAATGCTCAGAAATTTCTTAATCATAATGGTTCTCTGATTTTTTTGTCAACATTTGGAAGCTTATGTACTTTGTTAAACAAACTTTTTTTTTTTTTAAATTCCAGGCACTTGATATAATTCCGAATATGATAAATTCTAGGCGTCGACCTTGTCCATTGGTATTTCGGTTATATAGCAGACGCATCGCAACTCAGGATGTATTACGGCGAACCTGTTACATTATCCCCATAAAAAATAAAGTCGAAATGAATTCTTACGATACTGGTGTTCCTGTAGGGGTTATTCTGAGTCAAGTGTAAAAAAAAATATTTAAAAAATCTTCTCATTCTCAAGCTCGACGACACGGAAGTTTGCTGGCGAAATACAGGTTAGTTTACTAAATTGCCTCGGTGGGTGTATTGCTATTGCAATATATCTCCAAAGAATCAAGATAAAAGTATGAGAGGAAAAGAAGGTGTTTTCTCAGGCAGTATTCGTTCCATGTTCTGGAGTATTGTGGTTGGAGTCCCATCAGACATTGAAACAGCTCATCGCAAAATCTAAGTCAATCTAAAAACTGAGTGGACAGCAGATCAGGATTCTGGTTGGCTAAAGTTTTGCGACAAACAGGCTCAGTATATGGTGGGGAACTCATGTTTTATTCAGGTTCACAAAACGTATAGCAAGTCTCCGATGTTCTGGCCTGAGGGATGCTGTATCTGCTAATATTTGCAATTTCAGTGGCAGATGATCTCTGGTGAATGAATTTTGAATTGGGGATGACAACAATAATATAAATTAACGAGCCAGTTGGAAATAACAACCATTGCAACTGATGACTACGGGTTTTTGATGAAACGAATTAACGAAAGCTCTACTCACGAAAGAAGATGAAGCTTATCCCCCTCCTTCCACCGAAAACTGTCCTGGCGGTGCTTACAAATTCGTTATCAGGGTCGTTGTGGGAGTCGATCTTAGTGGAGAAAGCTGCACTGGCGATCACGTCCATCGTGAAGGCCCCGTACACTCTGAAATGAAAAACTCATCACTCAGTGTGCTGCTTACAATTGAGTTGCAAGCACAGAGTAGTAATTTAACAAAGCGCGCATCGGGGTTGCCAGTTTGGGACAAGCAGAATCCTCACATGGCTTTTTTACTTTGTAGTTTAGTATGTGCGATAGTAGCTTGGTTATTTTTAGCAACACTCTTTACTGTTGTCTGTTACCATTCTATGGTGTATGCCATAAGGAAGAAAAAAGATCTGTTATCCTACAACGGTTTCTAAAAGAAATTTTTTTTTTTTTTTTTTTTTAGTTATAAATAAATGTAGATTTAAATTTTTTTTTAAAAAATTTAACATTTATGTTCTATTAATAAATGTCTCTCTCAAAATAAATATAATGTTTTATTTTATTTCATGCAAAAAGCAAAAGGCAGATGAACAGCTCAATCTCATTTCTTCAGAATTCGATGTACCGATTATTTCGGAAACACTCATAGAAAAATATCCAAAGGAGTCAGATCTAGAGATCGTGGCTGCTATACCTTAAGACTTTGCCATCCAATCTGCTAATGGCATTGGTGTCAGAATGACAGCTTGAGGGAATTCATGTACTCCCAAGAGTTTGTAGTGCATGACCACTACACCGACCGAAGATGAAGTACAATCGCATTATTGACGAACGGAATACACTATCACTCTACAATGATTGTCAATAGTTTCAAATGATGACAGTTGTATATTTACACAACAAACACGATCCGTTCCTTCATCTCTCTTTAAATGGTTCCCCTTTCACAAGACTAGCCGTATAATAAATGTTTTTATTTTTATTATCTTAATTCTGTTTCTTTCTCCTCTTTTCTACAGGTTCACACGATTATAACAAAGCTTGTTTTCCATGCACTACATGCTATGTCCTACTTTTTCTTCCATTTTCTAAAAAACTATACATCAGAGAGGTAGGGTTCCTTAGGCAACTTTTACGTAATCCGAGCAAAGATTCTCTGTTTATTTTTTTAAGCAACTCTTTCAAAAAAAAAAAATAAATAAAAATAAATTTCTTTCTGTTTATTCTCACACAGACAAACAGTTAATTATTACGTTCTAAGTAACATTT
Organism: Caerostris extrusa; assembly: GCA_021605095.1. Classification (NCBI taxonomy): domain Eukaryota; kingdom Metazoa; phylum Arthropoda; class Arachnida; order Araneae; family Araneidae; genus Caerostris; species Caerostris extrusa. The sequence goes on along the minus strand of BPLR01001033.1, from coordinate 43,405 downwards.
ATTTTCCACGTACCATTTTCGTCTTTTGTTCAAATTACGGAACAAGCTGTGGAACTGACTGATTTTTCTACAATTGGGCTTTTTAAAATGAGCTGTTGACATTAAAGAAAAAAAGTCGTCAGAAAGTATTTAAAAGTAGTAACTATCCTGATATAAAAAAAAAAAAAAAAAAAATTAAATTAGCGTGGCAGCAAACGATAGTTCTTATTGTTGCTTTTCCCTGACAGACCACCCGGTATCGAAGTGTTTCCAGAACGTTAGTGGATCGATACCGGCCCCTTAGACTTAGGCAGCTGATCGGGTTAAATGTCTTACAGCGTGACAATTAAGAGCTTTGATGCCCAAACGCACCTTTTAACGTCCACCGGTTTCCCTTCTTCGGCTGCAGCTTTGAAGTTTTTGGTCAAAGTCTCGGAACACTCCTTGAAAATGGCCAGCATCTGAAAGAAAACGCGGCGATATAAAAGTTACTACTCACTTATCAGAGGGCGCAGATACTGTCGCCGCATCTCGACTTCTAATGATCCTTGAAACGAACCTCAAAATTGTTTTCGGAAGTTTCATTGTTTTAATACAAAATTATGAAGAAATATTTTTCAATTTTTTTTTTTATTTCACTAACATTGCTATTTGAAAGGGGTCGGTTACCTTAACACCGGTCACGTGAGGATGTGAGGATGATGATTGCCCCGACTATAGAAATGGGCTTCTCAAAGAAGGCGACTCACTTCTTAAAACGAATAGATATATAAACTCTGAGAACAGGATACTGTATCAGTGTTTCATACTGATTACTAAGCAATATTTAGGCCTTTCCTTATAGAATAGTTTGACTGCTCGCCAGCGCGGTATTGACACAAGAGATAAAATTATTTCTTGAGGGTATGGACGCTCTGGCGCGTGATGTGTAAAAATGAAACATAAAAATATGTGACAAAAGTACATTATTTTTATGTTATTCTTTATCACTAATAGATATTTAATATAAATGAGTTGTTAGAAGTTGATTAAAATGACATTATTAAAGCAAACAATATTTTTAAACATTTGCTGTCATAACAGACATCCACTCGGATACTCATCATCCCATTTCAAACGGATCTTCGCAAAGATGGCGTCTGGGAATTCAGCTCCATCCCCCTCTTAGTGTTAACGGAAACACATGTCGGCTTGCAGATTTACTGTCTACCCCAGGTGCACACTTGGAAGCCACCTTAGCCGACCAAAGTCCTTAATTAAGGACTTTGTTTCGAGCCCATAGCCACTCCGGTCACTATCGATTGGGGGCCGGATGGCCAGTGGCTAACACTCTGGCTCTCGGTACCACAGGTTTCGGGTTCGGACCCCAGCTGTGCCATGGATGTTTGTAGTGGTTTGGAATCCATTTTAAGCCGTGATTCCGGTCTTATATGATCGTAGAGCTTCACAGTGCCCAATCAGACTTCTCACCCACATCATTCCTACACTGTAAAGGGGCAACTCAGCTCTAGGCATAGTGATGTGATGTGGTGTGGTGTAGTAGTAGTGGTCAGAGTTGATTGATATAGAAGAAGCCATTTAACACCCCGGGTAACCTTGATTTAAGTAACATTCGATTGGCAAATGGCGTAGGGGCGGCGTTAGAATCAAGAGATACATTTCAGTTAAATCACTTCATCATTAGATAATAGAATTGTTCTGAAATCGACAATCCATAACTCTGCGCATGCGCCATCGTGTATAAGTGAAGCTGCAAGTGCTTAAGCGTTAAAATATTTATATTTTATAATTAATCTGTTTAATAAGTTTGAAAAACAATAGAATTCTGGAAAACATATATTGAAATAACCTACAAAAGTATTCTTCCAACTAGTCAATAATTTTTGTAAAAGAATGCAAATGAATGAAGAACGAATATATGCAGTACTCGTAGTTTGAACGTTCGTCATTTTGCTCGTAAAGTGCTTACATTTAATGTGTTCAGCGCTTGAATTCCATTCTGTAATATATACTACAAATAATGCGCTGCAAAGTGTCGGCCGCGTACTGAAGAATTCCGAAATATTTCCATCGATTGAAAATAAAGCCAAAGAAATCGTACACATGGCAAGAGCCGTTTCGCGCTGAAGGATTTTCGAACGAATCGATAAATGACGATTCGGATGATTTGGGATACCAGGAGACAGTGAAGAAAATAAAGTCTAAAATTTGAAAAAAGTTAAGCGGTTTGTTCAAAAGATACAGGAATTGTCTGATTTGCATGGATCCAGATGAAGAGGACATTTTACGAGAGACAATTGAAACATTTCACTCTTCTTAGAACAAAATTACATCTATCATTGACCTCCGCAAAAATCACAGCTTTAAAGAAAAAGGCTCCATGGGCCTTATTTATTAAGTGATCATAAAAGTTCTTCTCATAGCGTTTGTTTCATATTTATCCTTTTTCCAACACCTTTTATCCTTGGTTAAATTACATACTTTCAGAATCCGAACTATATAAGACACACTTTTAACCCAATAAAAGATCTCTTTTTGCGTTTGCATTCATGGCCTAAATTGCATAGGATGTTATATTAGTTTTAAAATTCGTTCAAAAAGCATTCAAAACGAGAAATAATTTGAATTTTGGTGTCGCATTGATTTCACTAAAGTGTGAAGCTAACTCATCGCGTGTAGAGCTGTAGTTTTCTTAAAAAAATGTTTTAAGGAAATTTTTTGGGGATGCTGTTGTTAAAGTGGGTTATCGATCGCCAAACATGTACATTAATAATGATATATGAATATTTGTTAAAATTTAGCCAATATTATTTGAAAAAATGCATTTTTTATTTTTATTTTACGGAATAACTCCCAACTAAAAGAACAGGTAAAGCATATCCCATTGACTTGCCGCATCCATTGTGCATGCATTGAACTCAAAGAAGGATACTTTTCTGAAGCAGATCTTGTCGAGTCCTAGTAGAGACTATTTTTAACAAAAATGGCAATAACTTTTCTCTAAATGACCCTGTTGAAATTTTTTAGCCCAATGCATGCACGACATCATTCAAAACATACGATGCATAAAATTTCTGAATATTAAAGAATATTAAATAATTTCTGAATATTAAAAAATATTAAATAATTTCTGAATATTAAATTTCTTGTTCACTTCCTTCTATTAGCTCACACTCTCCCTATATATATCTTGTTCACATTTTCAATCGTTCATAAAACACTTTTTATTCATCCACTCGAGTTCAAACACATTTTTTTGAACTTGTAGTGGATGACACTGGATGTTGATACACTTTTTCAAATATTAATTCATTCATTAAATTTAATTCATTAATTTTATTTTTTTTTTTTAGATTTAAGTTGCATGTATCTTCCCATAGATGGCGCCAGATAAACTTAAAAAAATGAATGAAAATTATTTATAAAGGACTTTCTGCAATAAAGTGAAAAAAAAGTAGGAATTGACTTAAAATTTTTTTTTTATATTACTTGTTTTATTCTGAATATTATTAAAGCAGTTACGACTGTTGTCGAAGCAAACAGCATAGTTCTTAAGACACTCCATTCTGAATGCGTGAAGGTTGCTTGACCATTTTTGGCGACACTCTTTACTATTCACTATTTCTACTCTAGTATTGGCGCGAAGGGAGGAAAAGATCTGCCATCATACAACTATTTGTAAAATAAATGGTTCATTTTTTTTTTTTTTTTTACCTGTAGATAAATGTAGATTTACTTTTTCTAAATATTTTGCATTCATATTCTTTTCTTGTGTCATATTTTGCCTTCAAAAGGATTATAAAAATAAAATATTCCTTGATATGAAGTTTTTTCTAATGTTTGATTACATTTCATACAAATTGATCAGAATTATAAACAAAATAACATTCCTTGTATCTATTTATCTTGAGTAATCACATGAATGAATGAATATATGACTCGAGAGGAAGAATGTTCAGAATCACTTCGTGGGATGTTCTAAATAATTGCTCGCAGGGAAAAGGAGCCAAACGGCGATGCAACGCCAACTTCAATACGAAAAGAACGGGAGATGTTGGCCCCAACTTTCTGTTTTTTAGAACAGGGGGACGCGCTCTATTTTATGAGTGCTCTATGAGTGTGGAATTCATGATATTAATAGCTTGTGACGAAGCAGTCGACTCCTCGTGACTCTAGAAACAAACTCAAAATCATTTTTGAAAGCTAAAGGTCTGATTTTTAAAATGAAATAAATTTCAATTTTTTTTTGCTCAAAAATCGCAATTATAGCATAACAAGTAATATTTAAAAAAATAAATAAATAAAGTCAATTCCTACTTTTTTCCATTAATTTACAGAAAGTCCTTTATAAATACTTTTAATTCATTTTTTCAAGTTTATCTGGCGCCATCTATTGGTAGATATATGCAACTTAAATCCAAAAAAAAAAAAAATGATAATAATAATAATGAATTGAATTTAATGAATGAATTAATATTTGAGAAAACTGTATTAACATCAAGTGTTCATCCACTACGAGTTTAAAAAAATGTATTTGAACTCGAGCGGATGAGTGAAAAGTATTTTATGAATGATTGAAAATTTAAACAAGGTATATATATAGGGAGAGAGTGTGAGCTAATAGAAGGAACTGAAAAAATGGGGGCGAAGGCGTTAACAAGGAAGACTTACCCTCTTGAGTTTCCCGGTGGTGAAGGTGGGCGTGACGATGCTCCTGATGCGCTTCCAGTCCTCCCCTCGGATGATGGACAGCATCTTGTCTATGACCGGGTCGTCCGTCTTCAGCCTCTGAAATGCATAGATGGTCTGTGTGCAAATGATCATGAAAGAAAATTTCACATTACACATACATTCTTATCATAAGCCATAACAGTTGTTAATGTAAAAAATATTTATTAAAAATAGCAGTTTATTGTTAATTTTACTAACTATGATTGTAAAAGTAAGCAAAAAATCTAACAAATAAAACAAATCTGTCACATATAAAGTGCAACCTCATGAAGGGCTGATTTCGCTATTTCCAGCGTGAAGCAAATAGCGATGATCACGCTTATCCAACTTTCTACCTTCGTAGCTCAATCGCAAGAAGCATTCTATTCCGGGTCGGATTTTACTATAGCCTAACTAGGCTTCAGCCTAGGGCCTCAAGATCAAGAGGGGCCTACATTGAAATTGTTAGCACAATTAAAATTACACTGTAATAAAACATTGAATCGAAAATAAGAAGAAATTCTACATATATGACTCATAAACAAGCAGAAAAAATGTATTGGTTAAGATCAACGCATTCGGCTCATTGGGTCTGTTCGTTTGTATAGAATAGATTGCATCAAAGTATATGTTCAGTTGTTTGATAGAAAATATGACAATTTTTATTGCATATTTTATTTTCGTAATCAAAGATTCTTACTATTTGAGTTTTGTTTCTTTGTAAATGTTGTGTGTTATGTTTGATGAGTTATTGCTACAAGTACTCTAAGGGTGCTGAGAATAAATGTTCAAATAAGTGTTCTCGACTTTTTTTATTTATTAACCGTGCCCCATTTTTTATAAAGATGAGTACCCATCACAACATGTTCCATTTAACATATTGATATATATCACAGTAATGATGTATTCTATTATCTCTCATGTAATGTACAAACTTAAAAATGGAAGGTGAAAGGGCCTCATAAGTGGAATAACCTAGGGCCTTTTTTCCTCTAAATCCGACCCTGATTCTATCGGTCATTTTTTGGGACGGCGTGGTTTGTGGTCACATGACTTTTCATCCACACAAACAAGCTGACCCAAGACTGCGTACATCGTAAACTAATCGTCCGATCAGCAACACCTATTTGCTTCATGCTGAAAGTAAGTTTCGTTGCCCAATCCGTGTAAGAAGTCACACAAGTTTTTCATATTGAACTGGCCCTTTCCTTCTTCACTAATTTAGTTGCCCCCTAAAAACTATTTACGATTCCCAGCGCCCTCTTGAAAATCCCAATTTCTTCTAAGAATCCTTGCATAATCTAAATTTTCCCAAAGCTTCGTTGCCCAATCACTATTTCTTCAATGCTCTTCCTCACAGAACCCAGATTTCCTCAAGGTTTCATTGCAGAATCCAAAATGTCTTCAAGGTTTCGTTTTATGAATCCAAGTTTATCCGAGGTGCCTTATGTTGACTTCTAACAAGTACATTTTGTAATGTAATTAAAGGGGTAGGGGAAAATAAATTAAATGCTCATTAAATATTTTAAAAAATGTTAGGGATATCACATTTGACATAGCAAACTTCCCGCGACTGCTACAAGAGAAGATCTGAGGTTGGTGGGTGAAGTGATCCTCGCGGCAAACAGCCGTCATTCTTGATTCCTGTAGGTCTAGGTCTTCTTTGCCTGCAACCTTTAGGTTCCGGTTCTGTCCTTAGAAATGCATTTCACGGTCTACGAATTACAGAAGGACTCACATTCATTCATCCTTGCTACACAAGATTGACTTTGGCTCGCTTCCACTCACCTAATGGCTCGCCGTTCTTCAAATGGTATCGAGTCTCATATCTAAAACCTCGTTATCGCAGAATTCTACTATTACCGTATATTTCCGTGTATAAGCCAAGAATTTTTAGAACTTTTTAAAGCTGAAGTGCAGGGGGGTTTTCATACAGATTCGCTCATCTCGAGAAAATAAAAACCGTAGGTACTTTTCCTTTCCTTTTACTTTTACGTCAACGGGCAAATATAGCAGAATTTCATTTCTTTAGTTTAAGTTTATGCCAAGAAATATTTTTAAAGGAAAATGAGTTTTTGTTTTATTAAAATGAGTTGTTTTATTTTCTAAAAAGCTTATAGTGCTGGCATGTTGATTCGTCACCAAAACGAAAAATCTGATTTTACTGGAATGTTTGAATATTGATAAAAATGGAAAATACCAAAACGTACGCCAGAAATACAATACTGTAAATAATTAATACATATAAAGAAAAAAATGCAAAAGGGCTATCTTTTAACTCACTTTTCAAGTATTTTGAAAGCAACCTTTATGCGAAGTCCCTTAAATCAAAGTCCATGCCAGAATTCGAGTTTCTGAATACTTTGTCCAGTTCAAGTTCACTCACTGAGATGTCTGGATGCATATCATCATTCCTTTTCACGTTATAGGAATTTTTTTCTTTTCTGCTTCTATACCAGTTTTGAATTTTGAGTCATTTTTTTGAAGGGAAAAAAACCTTCTCGGTTTATACACAGAACGGCTTACATTCCATAATCCTAATTTTTCTGATTTTTTTCTTAATTTTTGAAAACCAGTGTAAATCAAAATCGATAAATGCATTATTGCAAATCTAATTACACTCAAGAGCCAAAACATTATGACCACCTGTCAATAACGAGTTGGCCCACCTTTGGAGCTCAACACAGCTTCAACCCGCCTTGGCATGGATGCCACAAGTCCTTGGTAGATGGCCGGAGACAGATTGTACCAGATGTTTAAGCAACGGTCACGCAAATCCGAGATATTGCGAATTGGTGGTCTTTGAACTCTGATTTGCCGCCCTAGGACATCCCAAATGTGTTCTATCGGATTGCGATCCGGTGAGTTAGGCGGCCAGGACATTAACTGGAATGCAGCATCATGTTTCTGGAACCACTCCAACACAATTTTAGCCTTGTGACAAGGGGCGTTGTCCTGTTGGAACATTCCATTTCCAGCTGGAAAAACAGAGGCCATGTAAAGGGTGCAACTGGTCCGCAATGATGTTCAGATACCCTGTAGCATTCATGGTTTGCTCTACCACAACCACGGGTCACAGAGACGCCCAAGAGAACGCCCCCCAAAGCATAATACCGCCACCACCGGCCTGTGTATGACCTACTGTACATTGAGGGAGCAACTGTTCGCCTGGAAGACGGCGTATCCTGACATGGCCCTCGGCGTGATGAATGACAAACCGTGATTCATCTGACCAGGCAACTCTCTCCCACTGATCCATGGACCAGGCACGATGTTCCCGGGCCCAGCGCAGGCGCAGTTGGCGATGACGCTCCGTCAGCAAAGGCACACGAGTGGAACGTTTGTTGCGTAGCCCCATATCCAATAGTGTCCGCTGAACAGTGTGCTCCGATACTATTCTACTAGGCCCTGCATTGTATTGGGCTGTCAGCTGAGCCACTGTCTGGCTCCGGTTTTGCTTCACCATGCGAGACAGTCTCCGACGACCTTTTTCTTTGATAGCGTGTGGACGTCCAACACCATGTCATCTATTGCTGGTTTCACCGTCATTCATCCACTTTGCATAAGTACTAACAACTGTAGATCGCGAACAACCCACGAGTCGTGCAGTTTCGGAAATACTTGTTCCGAGCCATTACAATCTGCCCTCTATCAAAGTTGCTTAGATCCGCAGCCTTTCCCATCACACACAGAAGTAAATGAAAGAATGATTCCTCAGACTCTCCAGCAGCAGTTAAATACCACTTCCACCTGATCACGTGCCTTCCACGTTCTCCAGGCGAGTTCTTTGCAAAATGTAGGGGTGGTCATAATGTTTTGGCTCTTGAGTGTAGAAAGCAACGTGTACGCAATTAAGTCCACACATTTTCCAGGCGATACAGATAGATTATTGTTTTGATAAATTTTTGCTAAGCACACTTTGTGCAAATTTTCTAATTTGAATTGAATGAATGCACGTTTGAAAAACTTTAAATGCCAAATTTTTACAAAGATCCCTTTCGATCTGTTGCTGTCACATTTGTCAAGTGACTGATGATAAAAAAAAATCGTCCTGTTCGTGGAGGATTTTTAAAATAAATTATAGCGGTAATCGGGATGAAAAACAAATGTTAAATATTTATTTCTGTATTTCTATTCTGTGTATCGCGTATTTATTTAAAAATGGATGTCAATTTTTAAGGAATAAAAGAAAAACTTTTTCCTCTTAATGGTGTAGGCTAATAAAGAATGTAATTTAAAAATAAAACTAAATATTCAATACGCACACTAACTGCAACGTCTGTAGCTCACTATACACATAGACATAACACAGCGCAACTCACCCTTCTTCCCGTGAAAAACGGGAAGTCCTTGACCATGATGTCCTTGAGGAGCGTCGGATCTCCTATGCTTATGATGGGTTTGCTTGTTTCGTAGTATCTAGGAGCGATAAAGCAACATCATGCAATGTAGACAATAAGTATAAATGAAATAACTTTACTCAATTAACATAGTGTTGTAAAATTTCTTGTAAGTAATTAAAGTTAATATATTAGTTAGTTAGTTAAAGTTATTTATTAGCAGTATTTTAAGTTAATTTGTAGCTTTCAAAATGGCTAATTATTAAAATTGTTCAATGTTTTGAAATAATAACATAAACACTTCTGTTTTATAAGAAAAAAAAAGTTTTCAATGGTACTATGTGCGACAAACTGCCTACTGAAAATGGATGTTGTTCCTATAGCAAAGAGCCATCCTTCAGAAAATGTGGGAAGGACTTTTTCCTCTGGAATAGACAGTCATTTTGGCCTTTTTGTGTTGGTCTTCTAACGTTGGACTTTCAAGGGCCTCTTATCCTCATTTCTTTAAACATATTTTGCTTGTGGCCTTTTTTTTTTTTTAAATTTATTTCTTAACAAGCTGTAAAAAGATAAATAGGCATAAAGCAGCCAAAAGGAGAGTCTCAAAGTCAAGCCATGTTGAGTGTTCGGCAAATTAAACGGAGATCAAGAAAGCCTGTCAGTTCAAATTAGTGTTCTACAAATGCTCATTCGATAAGGGTTTGCTGTATCTTTATATTAATTTAATCACATCCTAAAAATGAATGAGACTTAATATACGGTTAATTAGATAGTTATGTTTTCTATGTATTGCTTGTGTCTTTCATTCAAACTCATAAAAGATCGAAAAACATGAACATCAAAAAAAGATACCAGAATATTTCTTGTTAAACTTTGGCAAAGTATTTTCAAAAAATTGCGGCTTGCTTTTGCGTCAACATGCATAATTCAAAGGACATGTAAAGTAAGTTCAATAGCTTATGGTGTTCCAAGGCCTACAGCTAGATTTCGAAACATGATATTTTTTTTTCCTTTTACGTTGTAGGTTTGCGAGTCCTAGCAACCTTTGTCGTCTCTAGTCAGTCGGCCGTCAGGCCCTAAACGATATTCTCTTGACTTGAATGTATGCAGGCATTATATCGATGGTGGATGCATTGAGCTAAAAAAGTGACAAAGTACGGGCGAGTGCCATAGCTCATGGTGTTCCAAGGCCTACAGCTAGATTTCGAAACATGATATTTTTTTCCTTTTACGTTGTAGGTTTGCGAGTCCTAGCAACCTTTGTCGTCTCTAGTCAGTCGGCCGTCAGGCCCTAAACGATATTCTCTTTGACTTGAATGTATGCAGGCATTATATCGATGGTGGATGCATTGAGCTAAAAAAAAGTGACAAAGTACGGGCGAGTGCCATAGCTCATGGTGTTCCAAGGCCTACAGCTAGATTTCGAAACATGATATTTTTTTCCTTTTACGTTGTAGGTTTGCGAGTCCTAGCAACCTTTGTCGTCTCTAGTCAGTCGGCCGTCAGGCCCTAAACGATATTCTCTGACTTGAATGTATGCAGGCATTATATCGATGGTGGATGCATTGAGCTAAAAAAGGGACAAAGTACGGGCGAGTGACATAGCTCATGGTGTTCCAAGGCCTACAACTAGATTTCGAAACATGATATTTTTTTTCCTTTTACGTTGTAGGTTTGCGAGTCCTAGCAACCTTTGTCGTCTCGTCAGTCGGCCGTCAGGCCCTAAACGATATTCTCTTGACTTGAATGTATGCAGGCATTATATCGATGGTGGATGCATTGAGCTAAAAAAGGGACAAAGTACGGGCGAGTGACATAGCTCATGGTGTTCCAAGGCCTACAGTTAGATTTCGAAACATGATACTTTTTTCCTTTTACGTTGTAGGTTTGCGAGTCCTAGCAACCTTGTCGTTCTAGTCAGTCGGCCGTCAGGCCCTAAACGATATTCTCTTGACTTGAATGTATGCAGGCATTATATCGATGGTGGATGCATTGAGCTAAAAAAGTGACAAAGTACGGCGAGTGCCATAGCTCATGGTGTTCCAAGGCCTACAGCTAGATTTCGAAACATGATATTTTTTTTTCCTTTTTACGTTGTAGGTTTGCGAGTCCTAGCAACCTTTGTCGTCTCTAGTCAGTCGGCCGTCAGGCCCTAAACGATATTCTCTTTGACTTGAATGTATGCAGGCATTATATCGATGGTGGATGCATTGAGCTAAAAGTGACAAAGTACGGGCGAGTGACATAGCTCATGGTGTTCCAAGGCCTACAACTAGATTTCGAAACATGATATTTTTTTTTTCCTTTTACGTTGTAGGTTTGCGAGTCCTAGCAACCTTGTCGTCTCTAGTCAGTCGGCCGTCAGGCCCTAAACGATATTCTCTTGACTTGAATGTATGCAGGCATTATATCGATGGTGGATGCATTGAGCTAAAAAGTGGCAAAGTACGGGCGAGTGCCATAGCTCATGGTGTTCCAAGGCCTACAGCTAGATTTCGAAACATGATATTTTTTTTTTCCTTTACGTTGTAGGTTTGAGTCCTAGCAACCTTTGTCGTCTCTAGTCAGTCGGCCGTCAGGCCCCAAACGATATTCTCTTTGACTTGAATGTATGCAGGCATTATATCGATGGTGGATGCATTGAGCTAAAAAAAGGGACAAAGTACGGGCGAGTGACATAGCTCATGGTGTTCCAAGGCCTACAGCTAGATTTCGAAACATGATATTTTTTTCCTTTTACGTTGTAGGTTTGCGAGTCCTAGCAACCTTTGTCGTCTCTCGTCAGTCGGCCGTCAGGCCCTAAACCATATTCTCTTGACTTGAATGTATGCAGGCATTATATCGATGGTGGATGCATTGAGCTAAAAAAGTGACAAAGTACGGGAGTGCCATAGCTCATGGTGTTCCAAGGCCTACAGCTAGATTTCGAAACATGATATTTTTTTTTCCTTTTACGTTGTAGGTTTGCGAGTCCTAGCAACCTTTGTCGTCTCTAGTCAGTCGGCCGTCAGGCCCTAAACGATATTCTCTTGACTTGAATGTATGCAGGCATTATATCGATGGTGGATGCATTGAGCTAAAAAGTGACAAAGTACGGGCGAGTGCCATAGCTCATGGTGTTCCAAGGCCTACAGCTAGATTTCGAAACATGATATTTTTTTCCTTTTTACGTTGTAGGTTTGCGAGTCCTAGCAACCTTTGTCGTTCTAGTCAGTCGGCCGTCAGGCCCTAAACGATATTCTCTTGACTTGAATGTATGCAGGCATTATATCGATGGTGGATGCATTGAGCTAAAAAAAGGGACAAAGTACGGGCGAGTGACATAGCTCATGGTGTTCCAAGGCCTACAACTAGATTTCGAAACATGATATTTTTTTCCTTTTACGTTGTAGGTTTGCGAGTCCTAGCAACCTTTGTCGTCTCTAGTCAGTCGGCCGTCAGGCCCTAAACGATATTCTCTTTGACTTGAATGTATGCAGGCATTATATCGATGGTGGATGCATTGAGCTAAAAAAGTGACAAAGTACGGGCGAGTGCCATAGCTCATGGTGTTCCAAGGCCTACAGCTAGATTTCGAAACATGATATTTTTTTCCTTTTACGTTGTAGGTTTGCGAGTCCTAGCAACCTTTTGTCGTCTCTAGTCAGTCGGCCGTCAGGCCCTAAACGATATTCTCTTGACTTGAATGTATGCAGGCATTATATCGATGGTGGATGCATTGAGCTAAAAAAGGGACAAAGTACGGGCGAGTGACATAGCTCATGGTGTTCCAAGGCCTACAGCTAGATTTCGAAACATGATATTTTTTTCCTTTTACGTTGTAGGTTTGCGAGTCCTAGCAACCTTTGTCGTCTCTCGTCAGTCGGCCGTCAGGCCCTAAACGATATTCTCTTGACTTGAATGTATGCAGGCATTATATCGATGGTGGATGCATTGAGCTAAAAAAGTGACAAAGTACGGGCGAGTGCCATAGCTCATGGTGTTCCAAGGCCTACAGCTAGATTTCGAAACATGATATTTTTTTTTCCTTTTACGTTGTAGGTTTGCGAGTCCTAGCAACCTTTGTCGTCTCTAGTCAGTCGGCCGTCAGGCCCTAAACGATATTCTCTTGACTTGAATGTATGCAGGCATTATATCGATGGTGGATGCATTGAGCTAAAAAGGGACAAAGTACGGGCGAGTGACATAGCTCATGGTGTTCCAAGGCCTACAGCTAGATTTCGAAACATGATACTTTTTTCCTTTTACGTTGTAGGTTTGCGAGTCCTAGCAACCTTTGTCGTCTCTAGTCAGTCGGCCGTCAGGCCCTAAACGATATTCTCTTGACTTGAATGTATGCAGGCATTATATCGATGGTGGATGCATTGAGCTAAAAGTGACAAAGTACGGGCGAGTGCCATAGCTCATGGTGTTCCAAGGCCTACAGCTAGATTTCGAAACATGATATTTTTTTCCTTTTTACGTTGTAGGTTTGCGAGTCCTAGCAACCTTTGTCGTCTCTAGTCAGTCGGCCGTCAGGCCCTAAACGATATTCTCTTGACTTGAATGTATGCAGGCATTATATCGATGGTGGATGCATTGAGCTAAAAAAAAGACAAAGTACGGGCGAGTGCCATAGCTCATGGTGTTCCAAGGCCTACAGCTAGATTTCGAAACATGATATTTTTTTTCCTTTTTACGTTGTAGGTTTGCGAGTCCTAGCAACCTTTGTCGTCTCTCGTCAGTCGGCCGTCAGGCCCTAAACTATATTCTCTTGACTTGAATGTATGCTGGCATTATATCGATGGTGGATGCATTGAGCTAAAAAGTGACAAAGTACGGGCGAGTGCCATAGCTCATGGTGTTCCAAGGCCTACAGCTAGATTTCGAAACATGATATTTTTTTCCTTTTACGTTGTAGGTTTGCGAGTCCTAGCAACCTTTGTCGTCTCTAGTCAGTGGGCCGTCAGGTCCTAAACGATATTCTCTTTGACTTGAATGTATGCAGGCATTATATCGATGTTGGATGCATTGAGCTAAAAGTGACAAAATACGGGCGAGTGACCCCCATCGAGTCATCCAGAACAAAAATACAAGAAAGAAAAGTAATGTTTTATATGTATATATTTTAAAATGCCAAAAAAAAAAAAAAAAAAAAAAAAAAAAAAAAAAAAAAAAAAAAAAAACCCACCTTCACCTCATCTTTCAATGGATCTATTTAAAACTTTTTAAGTTCATTTCGTGCATAGCATTTAAAAACATTTTTTAAAGTGATTTGAACAGTTATGAATATAATCGGTTGACGGTGTAGCTACAACCCCGATTCTTTAACCATTCAATTGAAAATTTTTATTACCTGAATTCGGCGTCTTTATAGCACGAGTTGAAACAGCTTTTCAAGCAAAGATTGAGTTGCGATTGTCCATGTTCTGGATGCATCCAGAGAAAAAAAGGAAAAGCTGCGGTGAGGTGCAAAACAACGGAAGTGCGACAGGATGATCAATTCCAGAATTTGGAAATAATTGTCAACGTGAATCTTTATCTTTGATAAAACAAAACGGTGGACGCAAATGCAAAGATGACGGAGAAAAACTTGGTCGTACTCCTCTTAGTAGAAGAGGGATCAGCAGCTCACGCCATTTAAATTCCCAAATCTATAGGAATACGAATTTTGGAAAAAAAGATAATCCATAAAACGTGTTGGAGGCGGCATCAAACCATCTCTTATAGAAAAGCACACGCGTAGAATGTTGTGTCAACATTTTCTGAAGGAAAGTTTCTGAACTTTAAAGGATTCCATTCACGTGGAGGGAAACTATCTGAACACTCAAAATAAAAGTGAGAAGTCCAATTTTTAATGTATTGTTTCATTTAATTTAGCTTTTGATTATAAATGTTGAGTTTCTACATTTTCTTTTGTTACTATTATTATGAGACACATAAAATGCATCCACTTCCACTATCATTATAGAACTATTAATATAGAAATTTTTTAATGAGATTCAATCAAAAGAATTTTAAACAATTCGATCACTTACCCATAAACAGGTCCGAGTTTACGGTATCTTTCGATTTCAATTTGGAACAACGGCTGAAAGGAAAATCTTGAATGAATACCATCGACTTAAAACATTCTTCACATATATATTTAAAATGTCACATATTTGCTTTTTCTGCTATGACTGTAGGGGAAAAACAAAATTGGACTTCTATAAAAATAAATGATAATGTACAAAATGAAAGATTTTTTTTTTTTCTAAAATGTGGTATTGGAAAAAGTGTTAATTGAATCGAGATAAATTTGAATGCTATTAGTTTAAGGATTTCTGCATGCTAAGAATAATTGCTCTGCGCCGCGTTGCCTAATTAATACAAACCGAAAAATCCTCGATTTGTTCATTTCCACATTTTTAATTGCTTTTTTTACTCAATCGGGGCTCAAATATATTGAAATAATCTCAAGAAGTGATAGTATTACATTAAAACCTATTCTATGTTTGGCATTTTAAAAGAACTCTTTTTTCACTGACCTTTTCAGGGTGTCCAACACTGACCCAAACAGAGGAAGGGGCTCCACGTAGGGGACTTTCTTCTTTTTCCAATAATCATGGTTTTGGGTGGCGTACCTGGAAGAAGAAGATTTAGTATAGTGATTTCCTCTCTTTATTTCATGGATTATACTTTGTGTCGTGTACCAACACTTATGCTGCTTTTAATTTTTTTTTTTTTTTTTTTTTTTTTTTTTTTTGCGGGGACGTAGGGTTTCCCATATAAACATACAAACTACGAACTACTGAATTTCATTGTAGAAAGGAATCATCTCTTTCTGTCGGTCAATTTACAGAAGTGGAGCACGAAGTTCGAGATGCATATGATTAATTACGAAAAGAAAATGAAGAATGCACTTGCACTTTAAAAATTATATAGAAAATAAAACGTTAAGGTAAAAAAAAAAAACACTAACTAGTAAAAGGAATTTTAAAAAGTTTAACCAATAAGAAACATGGAAAGTGGTCCACTACATCGCTGACCCAGTCTCATAATAGTGGCCATAGATTTCATGAGTATAATAAAAAAAAAAGGAACATGGAGCATTCGTAAAAACGTATAAATGCACTCAAATTTTTGAGAACTTTATTCGAAATTTTCTAATTAATTACAAAGTAGCTTGGTGGTAAGCATGGCACAGGAGAGATAACGCTAGCGAGTCACTGTTTCCAGAAATAGAGAGATTCGGTGGCAGCTGTAACATCGTGTCTAAGTGTTGTTGACCTTCATTATGTGATGCGGAATTCCCATCATGCGATACCCAAATGTCGCCCGTTGCAGTTTGTCATCTGGTCGCATTTCGACTTTTATAGCTCTGAATCGTGATGTGTCTCCACCGATTCCTCTGAACATTTCAATTTGTTCTTATGGGTGACTGGAGAGTGGTTGGAACGAACTCCAACAGGTAGCGCTGTTGTTTTAACATTTATTTAAAGATCGGAATTTTTCAATTTTCGACTGTTGTCAAAAAAAAAAAAAAAAAAAAAAAAAAAGCGTTGCGTCCCGGTGAGGCCTTGAATGCAAAAAGATGCACTCAAAGAGGTGTGATGAAACAGAGCGCGTCCCCCTGTTCTAAAGGAACAGAAAGCTGGGACGAGCATCTCCCATCCTTTTCGTACCACTGTTGGCGCTGCATCGCCTCGTGGCTCTTTTTCAATGCGCGCATTTATTTAGAACAGGCTACGAAGCTGTAAGGTTCAACTATAATTAGATAGACGCGAGAGGTCGCCACTGTGACCAATACTTTGTAAACGAGTGTGTACGAGTAGGTGGATTTTGAGATGACGAAGAGAACGCTAGGAGCGTCAGAATCAGTAACACGATCAGAGACCGTATGTGATGAATGTGATGTGTTCATGGTTTTTAACTATTAAATAGAATTGATACTGTGGAAGAGGCACAGGGTGCAACGTGTATTGAAGTATTGTTAATAATGTAAATAAATTAATATAAAGGGAGAGATTGGAGTGTTCCGTCCACCAGACGCCTACAACACAAAACCACCTGTCACAACTAGTCGCTAGCTGGCGACAACAAAGCTATTCTGAAAATTCCAAGAAATCCCTCCTCTCAAATCGTACATTTATTTAACAATGTGCCCTACTAAAGATAAACAGATACAAGAAATGTTATTCTGCCTATAACTCTGATCATTTTGTATGGAAACATGACAAAAAAATTCATGCCAATGAATAGTTTATTTTTTAAAATCTTAATTAATTTTTTTTTTAGAGGGAAAATTTGTAAATAGCACGTACATACCAAATATTTAGAAAAATTAAGTTCATATTTATTAACAGCTAAAAAAAAAAATGAACCCTTTCTTTTGAAAGTCGTTGTAGGAGGCGAGGATACATTTCTCTCCCTCCTCGCCAACAGTAAAGAATGTTGCCAAATAACCTGTTGCTATCATCGCATACAAGTCACGTGGGAGGTATGTTCGCCCAAGCTGATAATCCTGATGCGCGTTCTATTATATCATGCCTGCAGCCTATTCGTTCCACAAGCTGAAGAAAAAATGGCTTGACTTGATAGGTGTCTTCAGATAGAGGCTCGTATCGGCTGCTTTATCTCCATTTATTCAAATACAAAGAAAGGGAGGGGGTGCATATCAAAAAAAAAAAAAAGGAAAAGGAGGAATTATCACACACAATTCAATGAAATGTTTACGAATAGCTTTAATTTTCTTAACTTTGTGCTTTCATTTGTTACTAAACGCCCCCCTGAATACTATCGCATCCCTTGATTATTCCACTGCCCCCTAGGGAGCGCTCTGTGAGCCAGTGGGTTAAATGATGATTTGCATTCAATACTTTTCTGGGCCTGATGCGAATTGTGTAAGGAACTTGGCACCGCCAAGTGATCGACCAGCTGCGTTGTAGTCAGAATCGAGGAGATTCGATGGAGACTTTGAGAATGTGTGCAAAAGAATTTCACGTCTTTAATCTGGCTGCCGGATGAGAATTTACAGGGTTTTTCTTCCACCTGACATGCAAATGTGAGGCACTTATCTTTGAACGCAATATCAGACCCCATCAGTGGACTGTTTGCAATGTACAACAATGGAACATGAGACCTATCAATGTTAAAAAAAAAAAATCACTTGTAAATTCCAAACCAAGAATTAACGTGTTTATGGCATGAAGAGGCCCGATCAATCAGCTAGCCTGAAATTATTTTTGTTGGGCTAGCATTGGGTGGGTTTGAATCCCCCCATCACAGATATGCTTAAAGAGCTCTATTTCCAAATTTTAGGACAATATATTTCTCCAGGATGCACCCTGAGTTTTAGTTGTTAGTTGAATGACCTTACGTCAAAGTGCATTCCGCAAACACCCTTTTTGTTTACGTAAGACATGTTTCGTTATGTTGGTCATGTTGGCCTGGTATAAATAATGTAGGCCCCGTAGTAGTAGTGTGAACTTTCAAGGGAGTGACAGTGCACTAACGGATGATTATAAGTGGCAACATTACATACCAATAAATAGGAAGAGAAGCAATTTTTTTCTCTCTAATGAAGCTGGCAAACACTGAGACACTTGTCTTGGATGCCTTAAGGCAAGCGCTGCACAGACGTTACTCACTTAGCACTACCCAGGGGGCGCGTGTAACGTGAAGATAAGCCACGTACGCGGAGCCACAATGCCCCGCAACGCTCTATGATCCTATTAGGACCGGAATCTACGGTTTAAAGTGGATTCCGAACCACTACAAACATCCATGGCACCGCCGGGACTCGAACCCGAAACCTGTGATACCGAGCACCAGAGCGCTAGCCACTCGGCTATTAAGGCCCAGAGAAGCAAATTTAAGAACACAAAAAAGGGGACTCACCAGTAAAAGCAGCACAACAGTGGACACTCCCACGAGCAGCGTGATCCCAAGGGGACCAAAAAAGAGCTCCACTTCCAACATTCTCTTCAATAGATCTGCACGAGTTGAAATCTCCGGAATCGTTTGCAAATCAGCACTTATCACGAGACTCCGGCGATAAAGCAAACGAATAAATGTGGAAAATGAAGAAAAAACAAAACTATCACCTCGTATCGCTTCTATTTTGACATCGTCGAAAACGAACTCTCTGACACGTGCTTCCGTTATCTTCTCGAAAGTGATAAGAATGCTTGACTCAGCAAGATCGTTCTGCGGTTGCGGTGAGCAACCCTTTTTGCATCATCATGGACAAAGCCGGATTTTTCTGTAGGCTAATTAGGCTTCAGTCTAGGGCCTCGAGATCAAGAGGGGCCTACATTCAAATTGGTCCCAAAATTAGAATGACACTATTCTAAAAACAGTAAACACTGAATCCAAAAAAAAAAGGAGAAATTCTACACATGTCTCATAAACAAACATAAAAATGTATGGGTTAAGATTAACGCGAATTATTATCAAATAAATTTATCTGAATTTGCTTCAATCTTCAATGTATTGAATATATTTAATTTAATTGGATAGAAAATAGGATAATTTTCATTGCATATTTTATTTTCGCAGTCATTGCATATTTTATTGTATTTCATTGTATATTTTATTTTCGTTAAAGATTTTTAATATTTGTAAATGTTATGTGTTTGTTATGTTTGATGAGTTATTGTTACAAGTACTCTATAGGTTGCCGAGAATAAATGTCCAAATAAGTGTTCTCGACATTTTTTTTTTATTATCCGTGCCACATTTTTTATAAAGATTAGTGCCAATCGCAACATGTTTCATTTAACATATTGATATATATCACAGTAATGATGTATTTTATTATCTCTCAAGTAATTTACAAACTTAAAAATGGGTGGTGAAAGGGCCTCAGAAGTGGAATAGCCTAGGGCCACTTTTCATCTAAATCCGGCTCTGATCATGGTGCTGTCTGTGTAAGGGAGGGGAGGAAAAACATTCGGGCTTTCCTTAAACGCTTCTTCCTTTTTGATTATGAGAAATTTCTTTAGCTGATTCACGGACCTCTAGAGAAGAGATCAGGGACAACCGTCTCATTGCACGTGAGTAGTAGGTGGAGGTTTATAGGAGACGGAAGTGACGTCATCAGAGAAGCGCGCGCAACCGGAAGTGACGAGAGTCATCTTGTTTGATAAGGGTTTTTGGTAGATAAGGACCCTAGAAACTTTTTTCCGGTGGCAACACCGGAATGTTGTACTATAAGAGAGGGGTTTTTGGAGAGATAGGAATTTACGTGATAAGATAAGCAGAATAGGAAACGGTTTTAATTGGATTTCTTAATTTTTTTAATTAGATTATTTTACAAAATGTGTTTAGTAAAGGAATTTATTTGTATTAAATTTGATTAATTTTTTTATTGGATTATTTTACAAATTTATATTATTATACAGAAAAATTATTTTCTATTTGCAAAATTTTTTTTTAATTTTTATTATTTTATTCATTCTCACAAAATATTTTTTTTTTTAAATTGTTTATATTTATTTCAATTTGACTTAATTTTTTTTTTTATTTTACGAAACTGTTTTTCATAAAGGATTTTATTTTTATTATTGCTTCTTTCAAATTTATTTTATTTTACCAAACTTATTTTCGTAAAAGAATTTATTTTTTTTTTTTTCGGAAAATTAATTTTTTTTTATAAATCTTTAATTCCATTTTTTTATTTCGATTGCATTTGTTATATTTTACAAAATTTGTTTTTGTAAAGAAATTTATTTTTTTAATTTATAATTTTTCCCTAGTGTGTTACTACATTTTTTTAATCACTTCATTAGATATTTAATTATCCGAAACTTTGTTTGGCATTTAAGGTTTTCCTTAAAAATCTCTCACACTTCTTTTTAAATACGATATTAATTTCAAATTTTTTACCCAATATTAAATACTACACAGCATTCGTATTAAAAGATTTAATATGTTAACTTTTTGAAGATCATATACAAGAATAGTTAAAACCCGAGGGAAATGTTACGAATTTATATATTTATCCAATTAATGAAATGAAGAATTTTTTTAACATAAATGTACTTTAATTAAAATAGGCATGAAATTTTCTTTCAACTCACTTATTTTTCTAATATTTTTTTTTTTCATACTCGATTCTATTTTGATAAACCCTATAACTTCTTGCTGATACAAATAAAATGTCTTAGCATGCATTTTTTTTCAAACATTTAGAAATAACACAGATTATGATTTTGTAAGACAAAATAACTAAAATATTATATTTATAAGGAACTTACACTAATGTATTTCTTAACCTATTTTATTTAAAAATATTGCATACTTCTAATTATCTCACCAATAATTTTCACCTACTTTATTATTTTTCTTTACTGTAATACACAAAATCTTGTACTTACACGGAGATACATTTGTTAAATTTTCCCACAAATAAATGTTCAATACTAATACATATTACTATACTAAACTAAAGAATTTGTATAACGTGAAAAGCATAAAATACACACACACACAAATTTTTCAACAGAAAACTTTCTTATAAAATCTAATTGTATAAGCATGCTAAAATTATATATCTTATTATTTTTTGAGTGATTTTCTCACATTCTTCTTACCTGGGGAAAAACCCCGATTGATTACATTCTATTTAAAGACACACGTTAACGTATTATACTTATAAAATTAAGGTGTATATTTTTTAATCCAACTATTTTATAAAACAATATTTTCATTGATATTTAAATTTTAACATGTATTGAATTTTCTTACTCAAAAACTTTTATCATTAAAGAAAAATCTGTACGTACGTTCTTTTCTAACACTCATCTCAAATTCTAGTATACAACCTTTTAAAGAATGCTGATAACATGTACCTCTTTCAATTTCAGATAAGATAGTATTGCTTTCAAATATTGATAGCATTGGAATGCCGATCAGTTTAGATTTGCATATTTTTTTAATTTTAATTTAATTAATCAACAAACCATTTGTAGTGTAATTTTAGATGAAGAAAAATAAAAATTATGAAATTATTACTAAATAACATATTTTTACTAAAGATATTATAAATAATTTATTTTTATTTTTAACAAATTATATGCATTTTTTGTTTTCTGGTAAATGAACACACACACACGCAAAAAATAATATAAATATTATTTATTTTTATCAAAGTGAAATCCAATCATCTCGTTTTGCATACATTCGTTTAGATTTTTTGAAAAATTTTTTATTCATGATGTAACTTGCAGGTACATTCATTTCTTTCAAAGCTAAATGAAATTCTTTCGAGCCTGCTGGAGATTGTTTCCGATTTCGAAGTAAATCTACAACTGATTTTGCAATATTAGTTCGAGGTAAATGTTTTCCATTATAAACGATTTCTCCATCGGGTGTCCAAGATAATATGGAAGGCTTCTCTTTATAAAGTCCAAAATATTCCTTGCAGTATTCAAGTATCGAACAGGAGCAGCTTTTAAAATTTTAGTTGTAATGGGATCTTCTTTTTCAGAATCAGATTTTACGTCTTCTTCCTTTTCTGAATCTTCGTTCTTGCCGGGGATGATGTATTTTAACAAATTTTTGTAAAACTTGTAAATACTGATTCATCTTTTCCTCTCGGGTAAACCCTTTGTCCGAATTATTTCTTGCATTTTATTATCTAAGTCAGTTAATTGGTCAGCTACCTTCACGCGATCTTCTGGTACCAAAATCAATTTTCTACTGTACTCCATGGATCAAGGATGTAATTACTGAAATCGCAGCTGGTAATAGCAAGGATAAAAATCCTTCTCCCCGTTGAACCAATATATTTCTCTTTTTATAAAGTGGTATTTTTTTATCAGAAAGTTTTCTCAAAATTTTTTAAAAGGGACTAATTGATTCCTTTGTTTTTTAGAAAGGGGTACGTTTCCTTGAAGCACATTCAGGGCACATTCACACAAAGATTTAATAACACTGTTTGGACATTTTTTAAGAATATAGCTTTTTGATTTACTATTTGAAATCAGTCTTAGATGTTCCATTTGGTGATGTGAGCAGGCAGACATTCTAGAGTCGAATAAAAAGAATCCTCTTAAAATGTGAACTTATATAGTTTCTAAAAACTTGGTGAATACTTTAGCTTTATAGACAACACAATGGTTAAAATTTCTTCCATGTTGAAAGGGGCACAATACATTCACTGGTAGTAAATCATTTACTTTGGGGCATTCATAGTCATCCAAATTCAAAATTTCCTTACTCGTTAAAAACTCTAAAAATTTCTTTTTCTCTAATCCTTTTACATAAATATAGGGAAACATTTCCATGATAATTGTCAAAACACTGCGTAAGTACTCGTAAGGTAATTCACCATCGTCCCATTTTATTTTATGGAGGTGCTTAGTAACCCATAAATAATTTTCTTTCTTTTCGCGGTTCTATAAGTTCAAAAGGGTGAGGGGGTTTAAAAAGCCATCTCCCGCAGAAAGTATCATCGTGCACGGCACACACTGCCAGCTCTTTGATAATAAAAGACCCTGCAGAAATCTGAAATCCTTCAAAATCCAAGACAGCAGTCGCCATGACTTGTAAAGACGAAAATAATTAACGAGGCTGATAAACACAGTATTTATCCCCTGGGAAAATTCCACTACGCAATCGCAGTGAATCGTCTGTATCCGGTTTTAAATCGATTAAAAGATAACTAAATGGTTTTGAAGTGGCATCCTCGTAAACTTCTCGAAAAAATTTCGTTTGACTGGGATACAGTTGTCTACCTAAATGCATGATTTGCGATCGGTCTCTAGGATTTTTGAATAAAAACAGGTAATGTGCATTCAGTGATATGTCCCGCATTTCTTTTCCTTTATGAAAAATATTTTGAACAATAAAAATAATACTCAAATTTCGGTGATGACCACCCTTAGTAAATAACTTTGTTAGTTTAGTATCGCTCGAAAGTTCTGACATGAGATCATCAATCACAATCAAAGCGTTTGATAACGTATGAATGTCTGATGGCAAACCTTCGTGAAATTCTACATTTTTCATTTCTCGGTAAAGTTTTTGATAAACTCCATAACACCAAATCACTTTTTTGGGAAAAGGATATATGATTTTTAAATCTATTATTTTTTTAACAAGCTGTGTCTTCCCACAACCTGTAGCTCCAGCTATTAAATAATTAGATGGGTGTCTTACCTTTTCCATTACTGAATGAAAATATTTGAGTGTGAAGGAGTATTTATACCCACAAAAAAAAAAAAGAACACGTTTTTTTTTTTTATTAAAGCATGTTTTTTTTATTTTTTAAAAATCATTCTTACACCATATCTTTTTTTTTAATAAATTGATACAATCGAAAATCGTTTGTTTTACAATGCACAAGATTGTTTACAATAGAATACAAAGAATTTCCTTGACATCTTTTTTAAAATAAAATAAATACAATACATTCCACACACGTTAGAAGTCCTATTTTTGTAGAGGAGTCGAATTCCAGCATACAGAAGGGTAACGTAAAGTGATTTCACGAAATCATGGATCATAAAAATCAGGTGGATTTCCGAAGGAATCAAAGAACTCGATACAACTATTTTCACAGTAAAAAGGCTAACCAGTGGGATCCTGGTTCTGAAGATTCATCTGAAATTACGACGAATGCATATTTTTTTTTATGCAAGGTATTTTGTCGGATGCATACACCCCTTTAAAAAATGGTGAAGTTGTTGAATCTCGTGATAAAATAAAATGTATCTGATTTCCATTCATATCAGTTTCCAAAATCAACCAGAATATTTCTTGTCTTGTTTATTTCTATAACGTTATCGAATTCTGCGAAAATAATCACACTTATAGTTTGAGATAAAGATTGAGAAAATTTTATTTCTAATCTCAAATTGCTTTGCTTGATCAAGTTCAAATGATCCCCCGTTACAAAGATCAGGAGACAAATTGAAAGCGAATAGTGTATTTCCTTTTATATAATCTTCTCTAGAAATAAAAAGTCCTTGATCGTGTCCTATTTTTTCTGTTCCTGAGAAAAGACTATGGTAACCTTTAATGTTATTATTTTTATCAAAATTTAATTCTAATGGTGCAAGAGGCTTTGGTTGTCCATCTACATAAATCCCTATAAAATTCATGTGATAATGTTTGAATTCAAAAGGAGATTTTTCAAACGTACCATGAAATGCATCATTATCAACACATCCTACAATAATTCTTAGGCATTTGTCCAACAAAAATATTGTCTTGTACAAATGACATGCTTCCTTGTGGTACAGAATACACTTTACAAAGAACACGATTGAGAGGATATTTTGCTGTGCCGTTTTCTAAAGCTTTTGCGTGTCCTATAATAACACCAGGACAATTTCAACATGAGTGTTCTGTGAAAACGTTCAACGATACTAGCTTTTGTTTCATTATTCGTCGTAAAAAATGGACATTTATTGTCTTAAGATATTTCTCATGCAGAATTTTATTTTTGAACTCTGTACCTTTGTCTGTTTGCAAAGACTTTGGTTTTCGTTCTTTGAATATATTTTGGAAACCTTTTAAAATACTCTGACCTGTTTTATCCTTTAAGGGTATAGCCCAAGCATATTTTGAAAATACATCTATACAAGTAAGTAGAAATTTATAACCATTGTTAAATTGTTTTATAGATTGTAAATCTAATAAATCAGCCTGAAATTGTTCATCTATACCTCCAACAATAACTCTGTTTTTCTTAAAATTTCGTCTTGCAGGTTTATGTAAAGTATACGAATCTTTAGTTTCCAACCATTGCTTTATATCTTTAGTTTTAACTTGTTTTCCTACAGCTCTACGCAATGCATTTATGCCTCCAAAACTGGCTGGTTCTTTAGGATTTTTATAAAACTTCTCAAGGCACATTTTAAAAAATTTTAATTGCTAACTTAAAGTAACTATTCAAATGACAAGCATAAGACAAGAAAGAATTTATATAAGAGAGAGAGTCCAGAAAAATAAAAAAAAAAAGTTATATACTAGAATTTGAGTTGAGTGTTCGAAAAGAACATACGTACATATTTTTCTTTAATGATAAAAGTTTTTGAGTAAGAAAATTCAATACATGTTAAAATTTAAATATCAATGAAAATATTGTTTTATAAAATAGTTGGATTAAAAAATATACACCTTAATTTTATAAGTATAATACGGTAACGTGTGTCTTTAAATAGAATGTAATCAATCGGGGTTTTTCCCCAGGTAAGAAGAATGTGAGAAAATCACTCAAAAATAATAAGATATATAATTTTAGCATGCTTATACAATTAGATTTTGTAAGAAAGTTTTCTGTTGAAAAATTTGTGTGTGTGTATTTTATGCTTTTCATGTTATACAAATTCTTTAGTTTAGTATAGTAATATGTATTAGTATTGAACATTTATTTGTGGGAAAATTTAACAAATGTATCTCCGTGTAAGTACAAGATTTTGTGTATTACAGTAAAGAAAAATAATAAAGTAGGTGAAAATTATTGGTGAAATAATTAGAAGTATGCAATATTTTTAAATAAAATAGGTTAAGAAATACATTAGTGTAAATTCCTTATGAATATAATATTTTAATTATTTTGTCTTACAAAATCATAATCTGTGTTATTTCTAAATGTTTGAAAAAAAAAAAATGCATGCTAAGACATTTTATTTGTATCAGCAAGAAGTTATAGGGTTTATCAAAATAGAATCGAGTATGAAAGAAAAAAATATTAGAAAAATAAGTGAGTTGAAAGAAAATTTCATGCCTATTTTAATTAAAGTACATTTATGTTAAAAAAATTCTTCATTTCATTAATTGGATAAATATATAAATTCGTAACATTTCCCTCGGAGTTTTAATTATTCTGGTATATGATCTTCAAAAAAGTTAACATATTAAATCTTTTAATACGAATGCTGTGTAGTATTTAATATTGGGTAAAAAAATTTGAAATTAATATCGTATTTAAAAAGAAGTGTGAGAGATTTTTAAGGAAAACTTTAAATGCCAAACAAAGTTTCGGATAATTAAATATCTAATGAAGTGATAAAAAAAAAAAAATGTAGTAACACACTAGGGAAAAATTATAAGTTAAAAAATAAATTCCTTTACAAAAACAAATTTTGTAAAATATAGCAAATGCAATCGAAATAAAAAAATGGAATTAAAAATTTATAAAAAATTATTTTCCGAAAAATAAAAAATAAATTTTTTACGAAAATAAGTTTTGTAAAATAAAATAAATTTGAAAGAAGCAACAATAAAAAAAAATTCCTTTATAAAAAAAAGTTTTGTAAAATAAGAAGAAAAAAAATTTTTTTATCAAATTGAAATAAAATTGTAAAAAAAAAAAAATAAATTTCTTCACCAAATAAATTTTGCGAATAGAAAATAATTATATTTGTAATAATATAAATTTGTAAAATAATCCAATAAAAAAATTAATCAAATTTAATACAAATAAATTCCTTTACTAAACACATTTTGTAAAATAATCTAATTAAAAAATTAAGAAAAATCCAATTAAAACCGTTTCCTATTCCGCTTATCTTATCACGTAAATTCCTATCTCTCCAAAACCCCTCTCTTATAGTACAACATTCCGGTGTTGCCACCGGGAAAAAGTTTCTAGGGTCCTTATCTACCAAAAACCCTTATCAAACAAGATGACTCTCGTCACTTCCGGTTGCGCGCGCTTCTCTGATGACGTCACTGATGACGTACTTCCGTCTCCTATAAACCTCCACCTACTACTCACGTGGCGTACACATCTGCATGTCTCCATGCCTGCAACTGCCCCGCCTTCACATGTTGTATCGGAGAGAATCCAGAAAATTTCCATCAGAGAATCGGTGTAGGTAAATGGAGTACCTTGGTCGCGAAGCGACCAGACCTCCAAATGGCAAACATAATATACAATGGCAGTCGGTCACTGCCCATTGATAATTAACACAAATTGCACAATATATAGAGAAAAATAAAAACAAAAATACAAATACAGTATATACAAAGCAAATTTCCATCAGACAGTCCGATCATCCCATTTTCACAATCACCAGTTTTAACATAAAAACGAAAGTCACTAACAGGCATAAAATTTTACGTTAACTCTTTCAAAATAAAAGTTTATTCTTTCGATAGTCTTATGATTTCGAATTGCGAACCACACTTACTTTACTGGAATCCCAGATTCGCCACAATAAAGTAAATTACAACACAATTACACTTGTAAGTCAAAACGCAACAGCAGCCATTTTTATTTTTCATAGAATAACAATAAATTATATGCCACTCTCGCTTATCTAAACGTAAAACACACGCTACACGTGTAAATATCATTTAACGCTACACGTGCAAATATAATACCAGTGAATCTTTTCGGCTCTTGAAAATATTCACAGCAGTGAATTTCATTCATTCATTTCGGAACTTTGCTTTTTGGCAAGCTACTTTATAGGAACTACCACTCATCACGATGCTGTTTGAGGGGGAGAACATAAAAAATTCAAAGTTTTCAGTTTTACAGAATATTGATCACTTTTTTTCCCTATTCCACCTCGGATAATTATCAGATAGTATTTTTTTTAATTTGTAG
The DNA here is from genome assembly GCA_021605095.1 of Caerostris extrusa. NCBI lineage: Eukaryota > Metazoa > Arthropoda > Arachnida > Araneae > Araneidae > Caerostris > Caerostris extrusa. Next base: position 14,845 of record BPLR01001033.1, on the reverse strand, counting down.
AGTAAAAACTTTTATTAAAAATTGCTTATTTTTATTTCCTTTTTTATACATCTTGCATTAAATATGTAGGTCTCTTGTTAATAACAAGAGGCCTAACAGTTCCACAGATGTCCTGTCCACCTCATATTAGTAATATAGACTGGCAGTGCACCGACGTGTGAACTATAGATGGAAATTGTCTTCTGGGAGGATTTTCAGAGATGACTGTGTGCGTGGGAGTGCCGTGCGAGAGAACAGGAAAACTGACACTCGATGCTGTCACAATCGCCCTCGAATCGCTTTTGTTTTCTGAAAGAATGACTGCAATCAGAACTAAGCTGCTTGGGATTTTTCAGTAAGTCGTCCACATAAGAGCAAGGGTTTATTCCCGGTGTATTACTCAGAACATTTGTATGCGCAGTACTTATATTTCTATGCGGAAATACTTATTTTGCATAAGCATAATACTCATTTCCCATGAGCATAATATTTATTTCATATATGCTAATTGAATATAAAATATTGTTCTATACGGAATACTTATTTCTCATCACTACGCTGAAATGACTTGCAGCTTGCTAATTTTCCGCGCGAGTGATGGCGGAACTAGAAATAATACAAAAAAAATCTATTACTCTATAGCAGGGGTCTCCAAACTTTCCAGCCTTAGGGCCATACTGTTTACCCAGTAATTACCAAGGGCCAAAACCGTTTTAATTTTTCTGCCATTATCTATAATTTCTAGACCGGTCGCTGAGTATGCGCTCAGGCGTAATTTCGCTGGTTCAATTACTATCGTGTGTATCGGATCGATACGACCGTGACATGACGACATCTAGTGGTTAAAAAGCGGAAATATGTGGTATAACTACCGAGTGTAACCACAGGATGTTCACTAATTTATAATGTTAGTGATCAATTATTTGTTAGTCATAATTTCAATTATTTGTTAGTTGTTATGCTTAAGTTAAATCTTCTGCGTATTATGCTTGTCATTAAACTTTACCTAGCAAGTAAATAAAACCGAGTTATTATCATTCTGTGTTTTTTTTTATCCAACTTATTACAGCAACAATAAGCTATTCCGCTGTCGCGGGGCGGATGGATGACACTGGCGGGCCGGATTTGGCCCGGGCCGTAGTTTGGAGATCCCTGCTCTATAGGGATAATTCTGCTATCACACACAAAACAAGTAATATATAAAAAAAAAAATTTTAAAGTCAATTCCTACTTTTTTACTCTATTGCAGAAAATCCTTTTAAATAATTTTCATTAATTTTTTTAAAGTTTGACGGGCGCCATCGATTGGTAGATATAGGCAACATAAATCTAAAAACAACTAAAATTAATGAATTAAATTTAATTACTGAATTATATTTGAAAGAACTGTATTCACATCAGTGCCCTCCACTACAAGTACAAAAAAAAATGCTTTTGAACTCGAGTGGATGAATAGAGAGTATTTGATGAGCGATTGAAAATTTTAACAAGATATATCTAGGGAGAGTGTGAGCTAATAGAAGGAATTGAAAAAGCATTTAGTAGCAAAAGTAGCATTTTTTAACATAGGGAAGGCACTTCCTTCCCTGAGAGGAATACTTATTCTTAGAAAAGAACAGTTATATTGGTTAGGCATGCATACGATTACGAGAGTGTCATGGATAACGAGGATGGAACTAGCGATCTCATGGAACTAGCGATTGTCTATGCGATTTTTAAAAATCGAAACAACTACAGATGAAATATGGACTACCAAGAGTTGTTCCTTCGTGATGGGTGATAGACCACGAGCTGAGAAATGTCTACTCGAATGAGAAGTGAGGGAAGTGACCTCGCCCTTGTGAATCAAATTTAATGGTTTTTTTTTTTTTTTTTTTTTTTTTTTTTTTTTTTTGTAAATAATAAATTGCTGTTCTGTATATATAATATAAAATAATGTAGTAAATAAAAAATTAGAGTTCTGTATATATAATAATGTAGTAAATAAAATTAAAGGGTTCCTAGAACATGAAAATTATCCCCTTCTTGAAGTCGTTATAGGTTTTAGTATAGGCCGAGACGTTACATACTGTTCTACGCTAGTTGCGCATGCTATTGTCACTAGGCCGCGAGTTTGGTGGAAGGGGGCGGAGCTCGAAAATGCGTTCCCGAGTCGCGCTCGATTTTTTACACATTCAAATGTGATCTCCGATTTAGTAAGCTAAAATAGGGTTGTAGGATAGTAGACTTTTTTCTCCCTTCGCGCCAACAACATAGAGCAGCAATGGTTGACAGTAAAGATGATTGCCAAAAATCGGCAAGCATTCATCGGACATGTTAAACTACAAAACCCAAAAACTATATGCCTAAAACTCCTTCTAAATGAGGGGTAGTTAGTTCCATTGAGTAATAGAAGCTCGTTTTCCCTTTTGTAATGCAAGTGAACAAAGAGAGATCCATCCACACATGAATGGCGGAGTGGCGTCACTCTTAAACCTCCTTCCCACCAAGGCTTGAAGCGCTGAAGATTCAGGCGGCAGGCGAGAAAATTTTTTTCGACCCCTTCACAGCGAAACGTCAGAAATAGCATTACGCCTAGTGAAGTTTCGCTTCGAATTGAAAAAGTGGGTCAACTCCAAGCGGTGGATAAAAAACCGGTTTCAGGCGAACGCGGTAAGGCTAGTGATGCAAACGCTTCTCGCCTCAGTGAGAACGAACCTTAACAGTGGACCGTGGAGACAAAAGTCACGTGAGGTGTATGATCACGGGATGATTATGTTTTCCCCAAATGGATAATCTGGATACGCGCTTTTTGCATTCCTAGTCTATGGTGTAAGTAGAGAAAGGAGAAAATTAGATTTGAGTAAATTTTGATTTATGCGTGTATTTTCTATAACTTCTGTTGCATGGATGTATTTTAGTATCGAGGAGTTGTTTTTTTCTTTTCTTCATTGAACAGTTGTCTCATTTTCCTTTTATATTTTTAAGCAAAAATTCGTTCGGATTCGTTCGATCTGGAAGAGATTAAGAACCCCTGTTAGGATGTTTCGTGGCCTGATGACTAGCACTTGGTGCCACAGGTTCTGGTGAAGTTCCGGTGGTGCCATGGATGTTTGTAATGGATCGGAAATCCACTTTAAACTGTAGGTTCCGGTCTAATAGAGCATAGGGCTTAGGCTAACAATCCTACCCCCGTAAAAGGACAACACCTCCTGTCTCAAAATCTGGGTAGTAGGCAGACGACCCTAGCTGGGGGGCTTGGCTTGGCATGGGGCTGTTGCGCCACTGATGATGATGATGTTAGGATGTTTAGAGGATCTTTAGTGCTGTTTAATTATTTCGTTTATAAATATAAAAAGAGTGGAATCGAATGTTTTCAAACTTCAAAATAATTTAAATGGGACCCTTTAAAAAGGCACAGTCCATTTTGCACAGCCAGGTTGGCCAAATAATAAATTTATGTTTTTACTAATGGGACTCAAATGGGCACCGATTCTCCTTTAAAATTCTACAGCTAATACTTTTTTTTTTCACTATGACTGATAAGAAACTACGAATCCTAAATTAGAGCAATAAAAGGCGTTTTTCACAGAAGCCTAATAAAAACTATTTTCGACATTGCGTTCAAAAGAAATACGTTCTGTTTCATAAAATCAGTTTTTAAAAATATTTTAAAACTTGTTCACAGAACAACTTGTATTTTTGATTTCCGTCTCTTACGCTTGCGCAGTCGTCCATCCGTTCCTTCCCCCAGCTCCCGCACCTCACTCCCCGCCCCCAAGAAGGGGACGCCCCGCCCTGCGTCTCCTTTGTCGACCGATCATTGGCTGCACCTCTCCGGGGCACGCGCTCTCGCGCCGAGGACTTCTCGAGGTCAGATGGTCCGAGACAGAGATGCAAGTCCGGACGCTATTTGGACGAAGCTCTTCCTCAGGTAAGTCGACCTTTGACCTCACTGTCCCCGCCGCCGCCAATTTGGCGCGATCTAAAGGACATAACGCGTATACTCTTTCCGTTTTTCATGTTTTTGCAAAATTTGCTTACCTAATTTTTTTGGGTTCTGGGTCCAAAACTTCTCAATCCGAAGAAAGCGTGTGCAATCGCATTGAAATGTTTTCACACTGCGGCTTCATTTAATTACTTTTTGTTATAAAAAAATTACTAACTGAAGAAATGTTTAGTCGCAATATCAGAAATTAATTGATTCAGAAGTTATAAAAAATCAAATTTTTATAGAAATTCTTTGAGTTTATTCCAATTGTCTTTTGATAGAAGGTTAGAAAGTGTCTGAAATAGAAGCTCTCCATTTCCAAATCCGAAAGCTAGCAACCACTTTTAAAATGAAAAAAAAAAAATGGATCAGTTTCCCCAAAATAAACTTTCTATAAAATAAATAATAATGCATTTTAAGAATTAGAAATATTTACTGCAGTATGGGCTTGATTTAAAAGTTAGGATTTCCATTGAGTCTTTTACCGATTTGCTTACAAAATAAATTTCAAAAATAGCCAGTTTTATTTTTAATTTTATTTATTTGTTTGTTTATTTTTTAAAGAGAGGTTGTTCATTGTTAAGATAAAATTTCTGTAAAACTTCTGCTGGTATAAAAACTAGAAAGCATGCATTCTTATATTTGTAGTTCCGGTTTAAAAAATTTTTTTCAATATTAAAAAACCAAACATATATCTATCTATATATATATTAAAATGTAATGACAATAAATTGATTACATGCAAATTATTACAAATATGCATACAATATTCACCGGAGTCGAAACTGTTTCCGTCAAAAATTATTGAAAAAAGTGTATGAAATGGAGGCGGGGGCTTTCCGAAGTTGTTTTGAAAACTAGAGCTCAGTTTTCGCAACTTTCCAAAGATTTCTGGACACCCGCCAACACACTGAAGAATGTTATTGGCCGAAGTCACGAGACCGTCCGGCAGACTTTCCCAAAATCTCTTTCATGGACACCGATCGGAAAACTGTCAGGAAAAAACCCCGTCACGATTAAGCATTGGAGAAAATTCCAACCTTCAATGGCTGGAAGTTGGATCTCATCTATTTCTTGAGTGCATTTCTGCTTTTTTAAAAAAAAAAAAAGCTTGTTCAAAGTTGAATTACTTTAATACCATGTAATAGATGGGATTACAAAAGCCAAAGTAGTTTATATATATATATGTGTGTGTGTGTCTGTAGTCGGTTGTTTAAGAAATACATTTTAGATCGATGTAAACCCATTCCCTTAAATGCCACAGAAAAAACTATAGTTATAATCTATGTTGGTTTCAAGTTAATCTTTTAATATTTTGATGTTCTTATAAATTAGTTATTTTAGGTACTGAATCTTCAGTAGATATATTTTGTCAAGCACAAAATAACCTAAAAAATGTTGCAGTTTATTGCTTAGAAATGTTGAATACACGGTAGAAAAGTGCATCCAATACATTATGACACGGTGATATATTAGAGAATAAAATTTTTGAAAAGAATGTTCAAAAGCAAAAAGAATACTTTTTAAATATATGTTACATTTTTTTGAGTGAGAAAGAACTGGTTTTCCTCGAATGTAAATAATGTTAAAAATATTAATGTTTTTGAAAAAAATTTCGAATTTTTATTGTCTAAATGAGTAAGACAACTTATTGAAAACTTTGGTTTACTGATTCCGTTTAAATCACGATTTTCAGGAAAAATTGATTTTTAAAAATTTAAATATCAGAATTGTAGCTATCGAAAACAGTTTGGAACTGTTAGTAGTCGAGATACAAGGGTTGACACTTTTACCTGTTAGGATACTGAATTCATGCATTCGAAACTTTAAACCGATTTTTTAAAAGCTGCCTTCTTCTGTTATACCGTAAAAAAAAACGACAACTACTGTAATAATTTTCAAAAATTGAACGATATTTGAATTGGATGTTGTGAATTGTGTTATAGACGCATTGAACTGAAAACCTGTCAATAGATTCGTTGAGATATTATTAAAGACATTACTTTTGCCTTATACGTTTGCTTTCCACGATTGGATATTATAATGTGAGAATATTGTAAGTACTTTCATTATTTTTTGTTCATTTTTTACTTTTATGTTCTTTAAAAAATGTGTTGAAACGGCCTTTTAATATAATTTATTTTTTAATTAAAATTACAGGTCTTGAAATAAGGGTTCGCAGTGCTCATTTTAATTCATTGAAACGAATTTGTCTTGACGGCTCGTTTCTCAAAATTAAAAATAATATTTTTTCACGCAGCAACTTTTATTTCACTGTAGTGGATATTTACGAAAATGACACGAGAAATTTTCCTGGAAAATCAATCTAAAAGTTTCTTAAATATTTTTACACGGAGAAAAAGAAATTCATTGCATTATTAAATTACTAAATTTTTTTGATAATTATCTATATTGTGTCTGCCTTTTATTGTATAACTAAAAATTGAATCACCTAAAATAAATATTAAAAAATGTAAGAACTTTTGTTCGAACACAAATTATTATCATAAACGGTCAGTTCATTTTTAAGCAAACCCTCCTTTTAATCTTATAATCCAGTTTTGTTCAAATCTGACATCACAAAGGATTAGAAAACTTAATGAATTAGGAAAAGTAATATTTTATTTAAAAATTTATTCGTCCATTTTAAAAATACAGCTATGAAAAGTTCTTAAAAGCATTCTAAAACAACTTCATTAGTCATAGATTTAAATCATCACATCTCTTAATGACTTTCCGGGAAATTTAAAAATAAGTTTGGATAAATTTGGAAAATGAATACCCAAATTCATTATTATTATTCCTTTGAAAATTTTGTAAATGTGAAATTTTGTACAAAGATATTGAATAATGTATCTTAAAAAATAATAAAATTTAAAAAATAATGTATTTATTTTAAATTATAATTTTTTTTTACATTTCATTTTTTTTTTTTTTTTTTTTTTTTTACAATTTTCACTTTTTGTTTGGCATTTTTAAATTTAAAAAATAACATTTTAATACTTAAAAATGTATATAATTTATTTTTTTTAATATCAGTTGATTAAATATTAAAAATATTTATCTATTTTAAATTTTAATTTTTTTTTAAGAAACAATTAATTAAAAAAATTTTAATGTTCTATGTGTTTCAGATTTTACCAAAATTTCACAATTAAAATTACATTGTTATAATTTTATGAATTCTAAAATTTCACAACATTGTATAATCTCGTTATTGATTGTCTTGGATTCATTAATATGAGATTAATTTTTGGTTAATTTTTTTAAAATGCTTTTATCGAGTAAAACTCAATTTTCTTTTAAAAAAGAAGTCATTTTTTGATAAATTTTAACAGCCACCTAATTTCTTCATTCTAAAATGCATACATGGATTTCTCACAATATATAACACTATTATTTATGTTAAACAGTGGGAATTTTTGGTAAAAATTGAAATAAATAGAGAATTAAAATGAATTTAAGTTAATTATATATTTAAAAAAATTAAAATTTAAAATAAATAAATATTTTTAAAATATTTAATCAATTGATGGTAGAATATATCTTATTTTATATAGCAAAATTTCCCATTTGTAGAAGAAAATAGGGGAAAAAATTTTTTTTTTCGTCTAACGTTTCTTAAAATTGTTGTGCACTTTGCATGCGGGAATTTTTTTTTTTCGATAAATAAACACAAAAGGGTTTTGCTGGAAAAAAAAGTCACAAAATTTTTTGATGGATTTAAAGATTTCATATCAAGGATTTTATGCTGAAGAATTTTTTTCTTACTGTTAAGTTAATACTATAAAATATACAATTAAATTATAACTATTAAATTGATATTGAATGATTAGAAAAATGTAGTTACTATTTGTAACATGTGTTAATTAGCTTTATGTGCCATTATATTTTTAAAATACAAATTGGTTAACTACTCGTCTTTTGACCTTGTGACAGCGTGCTTACAGGAGGGCAGGAATTTTAAAGATGGCGTCCGTTGCAGGCATTGCGTGAAAAAAAAAAAAAAAAAAAAAAAAAATCTGACAGTAATTGTAAGAACATGTGTAAAATACCTCGCCCCAATAATTGAGCTGCCTGGTGGGATTTTTCCGAGTTTTCTCCCATTCGATATGTGAGAGGTTTATAAAACTGAAAAATAATCTCGAAAGAAAATGTCCTCCCCATTCCCCATCTCACGTTAGAAAGGGGCATACATAAATAAAAAACGAGGTTGAGCCTGTACCACAAGAAAAATTCTGCCTATTTTAACTGCTTTACCAGCTGCATAAGAGATGCCGAAGTGCACTATTGGGATATGAGACACTGTACCTGCATTAACCCATCACAATTGGAAATAAACACCCCAAGAGTGACATCTGGAATGACCCACCTTCTCGAAACCAACGTTAAACTGTAGGTCCCGGTCTGTTTAACCTAAAGTGCGCACAAGATGACCGTAGAGCGACAAATCAAACCTCGAAACCAACTTAAGGACTTTACGGCTTACGTATTTGTTGTGCCTTTCTTGGCGTAGGCACAGAAGCTTCCATGTGTAAAGTGTCTCCCCTCAATATTTTGCTTGTGTGAGCTAAACTAATTGACTCGTTGTTTTCAGAAATAGAGAGATTCGACAGCAATTGGGACATGCGTCTGTCCCATGTCCCTTTAAACATGTATCAACAAACTTTTGGATTTGTACCAGCGGATATGTGGCAACCCACCATACATTGTTGAAATGTATGGTGATCTGCCACTTCAAGCTGTATTTGCATTAAGGTCTGTAGATTAGTCCTAAAAGACTAAAAGAGACCGCTGACCAAAAGTTTTATTGTCCAGTCTATAAGTTAATTCATTACTTATTCGAAATTTCTACCGAACTTTGATTCATTACTTTATCTTGAAGTTTTACTTCTACTGAACTTAAACTCATTTACTTTGATTCGAAACTTCTACCGAAGAGTCGCTTAAACTTGTTGAAAACCTGAAGCCGCCTCGCATCATTCGAACCGCCTCGCATTCTTTCATCACTTCTGATTCGTTCTGAATTCTTTGCAGCCTTATTTTGAGTCTTTACCATGCAATAGCCTATTCCTTCTGCTCCACGTTTCTTCTCGTTTTCAAGACTTATCTTCTGAATACCAAGCCTAATTTAGTAGAAGGATGATTTCATCCATTCAAATAGAAAATCATATCCAAAGGAAGTAATGACCCTACAACTACTTTCATCATGCAAATGACAACTGTAGATATCGCCCAGTGCAAGGGGGAGGGCAGAACTAAAAAGAAAATGAAAGAAAATTATCAACCTAGCATGCATCCACTCTTGAAATTCTGGTCACTCAGCATCATGGACGGCATGATCAGCCATCTCAATACAGCAATAAAAAAAATGGATAAACGATGGAACCTTCATTTCCTTATTCAATCCTCCATCTCTACAGCCTATTCTGTCCATCCAAACAAAAATTTTATCTCAAATTGTTGAAGGAAATTAATCAACTTCCGTGCAAGAAAAACAAGACATACGTTTAACAGCGATGTTTAATTTTATCTGGTTCTATTAAGAAAAAAAAAAAAAAAAAAAAACTTCACAGAATCATGCGTTGCGTTTCGAAAGTTCTTCGATGCTCTAACCACACATAAAAAAAAAAATACTACAACAAAAAACCGCTTACTCATACTCGATAAATAATATTTTTCGATTACTTTCGGAAGCAATTCCTTTGATTTAGCTTGCTTTGTGAATAGCGCGAGTTTCTTTTTTTCGTTGCAGCTGAACTTCAGTTCTATTCCCAAGAGATGCAAACCCCCTGTAAGAATTCTTTTGTTCTAGATTATTTCAATTACAATGAGTTACTAAAGTATGCGGATATCTTATGCACCTTGTAAATGTAACCGTTTTGAAAATATCAAATGCAATAAAATTTCAATAAACATTTCTATTTGGCATTTTAAAGTAGCACTCTAGTGCTACAGTTTCAATGCGAAAGTTCAATATGAGGACTATTCATACAGGGGCAATTTCAAGTCACGCGCAAATATTTGGCCGCTGGTTTTAAAAAGGCACAAAAAATATCCCATCCTCGTTCCATTACTCTTAAAAATCAAATTCCTCCTTGGAATGACTGCACCCCATATTCAAGGATCTTCTCCGATCAACATCTTACCTGGTACAAAACTCCTCAAAACAATGATAGCGCAATTGTTCCCATAAAATTTGCTCTCTGATAAACTGTCACTTTTCAATGAGCAGTTATATTCAGTAGAAATGATGCGTGTTCCCACCGCAGACTGTCATTTTAAAAAACTTCATGAACTGCAAAACATCACACTCCGATACATTATAAATGGTAAGTTTTACAAAAAAAAAAAAAAAAAAAAAAAAAAAAAAGAAAAAAAAAGTTAAAAGAAAAAAAAAAAAAATGTTTTTAACCTTCAAAAATTAAAGTGCATTTCTCATAAATTTCTCAATAGTTTAAATGATCAGGATGTCGATTACATGGTCCATTCGAAAATATTTTTTACTCTATATCCCAACGTACCATGTTCTGCAATTTTACCGGTAGGAGAAAAGAACTTAGGTACACAAAAAAAAGCAAGAACATTTTTGATAAAGGTTTTATGACAATAGTTGGATTTTTACTATAATAGAAAACTTAAAATAATGAAAGTAGAAAAAAATATTATCATTCACTCATTGCTATCAGAAATATGCTTCAACACCCATTTTTAAAGAAGATCCTTTTACCTGAACCATTTTCACTATGTTAAGTTCCATCAGGATAAGGCTTGAGCTAAAAATACTGCTCTAAATCTATACCTTTAAATCTACTGTTCTGTATTTGGAAAAAAAATAAGAAATGAATGCTAAATGGAGGCTGTTACATTGAGGGTATCAATCACACCATCCATGTCCTCTGACGTATCTGCCATGGATTACTGCGCATTTGGGCTTTTAAAACAAGCTCCGTATAACCGGCATCCCTGAATATTGGATGTTATAGAGAAGGACTAAAACAAAACTTAAAAAAGCGCTCTTTTATCTCGGAAATCAAGATGTGAGAAAGGAGCTATCAGATTGAGGATGTTAGAATATATATATATATATATACACGTGTGTGTGTTCAAAAACATTACAAAAGTGTGTGAACATCTTTTATATTGCTACTAGTTTTCATTTTAAAGAAGTGAATTGAACGGTTTGCCGACTTTTTAATTAATATTTCTACTAAGGCTTATAATAAAAATTGTTTCAAGCGAAAAGTAGAGAGAACTGTGAACTCTCCTGTGATCGAGTAAAAGTAAATGCTGGCAAGAAGTCTCTATCTGTTGAAAATAAATGCATTTCACTTAACTTGCATTTGATAATGAAAATGAACAATTGGAAGCATATTTTCATTTATCAGCATGCCTGCATTGCTCGAAAAACTTCTGTGTCGTAAAATTGCGAGTATTTATGGGGATGAGTTCGAATTTCAGTCAAAAGAATTCTTTTTATATTTTTATATCGATTATCATTTTTTTTTTTTTTTGTATGAAAAAAACCACCCACTTTTGAAAGGGACAGCATCGAAGGAGTGAAAGCCAGATCCCCTCAAGTGCTTCACTTTAATTCACCCCTTTCCCCCTCGATGTGAAAATGACTCCCATCCAAAACGAATTGAAACAAATTAAATTGATTTCGGACGATATTGGGGGAGGGGGACTGCGTCCGGGGATTTGCCCCTCCTCCCTCCCCCACAGAACAAAAGACGCTGAATGTTTGCGAGCAACATGTGCCATTCACTTCACCCTCTTCTCGTTGCCATGGCAACAAAAAGTGCCTTTAGGGAATTGGGAGGGGAAAAAAAGTCACGGGATTTTTTTTTTTCCATCGTGCACTCACTCTGGAGAACTTTTAAAAAGCATTCATACATCAAAATCTTGAAAATATTTTAAGTTATTAATCTTTTTTTTCCCATTTAAATAATTACGATTTCAATGATGGGCTGAATTGAATATGATTCCTTGTCGATGTACTGATTCTGCAGTTGTGGATGAAGTAGGCATTCAGCATTGAACAGTTTTTTTATCGGATATAACATCATTCACTGTAACTGTGGGTATTCAGCATATATATTTCTGCGTTTTCAATGCCAGATCGACTGGATGGCAATTTAACTATTTTTAGGACCACTTAATTAATAAAACAAATTAAAAAAAAAAAAAGGAAAAATATTAGAACACTCTAGAATTTAAATATTCTAAAACAAATCCTTTACTTCGAGAGAAAGCAGATATTAGCAATGTATAATTTTTTAATGTGTTTAGTTAATTCGGTAAGTAATGTGTTTTCCACTCCAGATAGACATGGTAATTTAAACGGTGTTAGGACGATTTAAATATTAGGAACAATAAAATAGTAGGACACATATTAGAACATTCAAAATGATTATTGAAAAATTCTAAAAAAATCTCTAGAACATTCTAAAAATTTAAATATTCTAAAGAAAGGGTCCACTTCGGGAAGAAGCAGATATTCAACAATGTATTGTTTTTTATTGAACCTATTTACTTAATTCCCCGTGTTTTCAATGCCAGATAGATTCAGATAGCAATTTAAATATTTTTGGGTGGGAAAAAGGATCAAAACATTTTAAAGTAATTATCAGAAGGTTTCGTGTTCAAATCATGTTCTGGTCGCCTACAATGTGCGTTCATGATTGAGACACATAACCAAAGTGTGTAAAGTGTGCAAGAGTTCATTCCATTGAAATAGGATTATGTTATTTAATTAGTTATTTACGAGGGCTTCAGAACACAAGCGCAGCATGACTCGCCTCCAGCACACCTTCCGAAAAACCAAAAACAGTGTTGCCAAATGGTCTCGCATAACTACTGAAACATCGTCAGAGACAGTGTATTAGTAGAGGGTACATGAATGCTGTTGCGAAAACTTAAAGCTCACTAAAAAAAAAAAACATTCAAAGGTTTAAAAAAATTCTCTACTTCGGGGGTAGCGAGGGAAGTAGTTGCTCAGCAATGTGTAGTTTTTTAATGCCAGATAGATCGTGATGTCGAACTTAAGAGGGCCGAATCCTTACCCTGTTTTACACAGAGTGCCCCCTAATCCGCAGCCTGTATTTTAATTCCACTCCCTGTCTGTTCCACAAAGATGCCATTTTCACTAACAAGCCGCTGTCGTTAAAGGGCATTTAGGGACTTTTTCACCTGTCAAACGTTATTGCAAAATTTTGTTCGACACTGTAGAACGCTGTGTTTTACGAAATGAAATTCGCAAGAAAAAAAAAAAGTGAATAAAGAGGACGGTACGGAAATTAAGTGAATAAATTTTGAGAAAACGGATGCTGTATCGGACAGGCGTTTGTAGGGGTGGGGCTAAAGGGGAAGGAGGGATGGCAGAAATTGTCTAGGAACTCTATCCAGCATCCTCAAATCTTTTCTTGTGAGATCATTTAAGACAGCTTTACCCATGCTGTTGAAGAATCTAGAGATGACATTGAATATCAAGTGAAGTCCAATCCGCAAGACATGCTGCATCATGTTCCTGCTTGTTCACTGTTGTCGCCTGGTAGCGACTAGTTGTGTCTGGTATTGTGTTGTCGGAAACACTCCAATCTCTTTATATGAATTTATTTACAATATTAACAATACTTCAATACACGTGGCACCCTGTGCCTCTTCCACAATATCAATCCTATGTAATACTTAAAACCGTAAGCACATCTCATAGGGACCCTGACCATTTATCGCCCTCAGACGCTCCTAGCGTTCTCCACGATGACTCAAAATCTCACCGCTTGTACTTACCAGTTCCCACAATTATGGGACCAGTTACTGGTCACAGTGGTGACCTCTCGCGTCCATCTAATTAATAGAGTTTTTGCATACCGTATTTTAAAAATACGGTATGCAAAAACTCTCTGATTAGCAACCTTACACCCGTTAACGTATGTGAACAGGTGAACAGCTTAGACGTTGAGCATTTACCATGATTCCGTAATGTGAGGCACACAATGAGTCCTGCTCACCGGCAATAGCAAATATGTGCTTTCATTGGTTAAAAATTCGACAAATTTATTTTATTCCTCAGCATATCGACCGTTGCATTATAGTGTACATATTGCTGACAATTATAAATTGAAAGAAGGGAACTTTTTATAAATATGTCTCCAATAATAGAAGAGAGGCCTGGTGACCAAGTGGCTAGCGCTCTGGACTTTGGTATCCCAGGCTTCAGGTTCCGAATCCTGGCGGTGGCATGGATGTGTGTTAGTGGTTCGGAATCCACGTTAAACTGTAGGTCCCGGTCTGTTTAGCCCAAAGTGTGCACAAGATGACCGTAGAGCGACGAACCAAAACCAATAATAGAAGTGATTCAAAATAATAAATATGGAAAGATTTGCTCTAGGGGGAGGAGTAACCTGTGCACGCCAACTAGCGTGCACGCGAACGTTATATCTTGGAAATAAAAAGGTGATATTTTAATAACTCGACTTGAATACTGTAAATTGACTTAAAAAAAAACAATCATTCTTATCCAGGAATTCGCAGCATATATTTTTCCCACCTCTTGTCTGTTGGCATTTGCTTTTAGGAATGGAACAGTGTCGGTTTGGAAAATATTGTGTACGAATATTGTGTTTTACAATTTCAATTTTCAGGATGGGCGCCAGCTGGAGGCGAGAAAATAGAATGGCAATAAAACAATAAGGCTTTTATTGAATTAAAACTGTTGATGAAATTTTTTTGTAATTTTGGTTGTGAATCTTTGGAACAATATAATAAACTCGATGGAAAAACAAGTAATATATAAAAAAAAAAAAAATTTAAAGTCAATTCCTACTTTTTTCACTCTATTGCAAAAAGTCATTTATAAATAAAGTTAAAATTTTCCTCTTACATCTGGCGCCC